>RJWM01037899.1:0-17061 GCA_004363535.1 Dasyprocta punctata | reverse complement strand
TAATTTTTGGACTCCCGACCATGTCAGCATTAGCGTCCCCGGGATCGGTTCTGCTTGTATCGGAGTCTGGAGAGCGCCCTCTGCCTTTCCGTCTTGGCATTTTCCTGGGCTCGCCAGTGAGGCCCTGTTGGTCCACTGTCTCTCCCAAGCCTGTTTCTGCTCCGCGAATGTCTACTGCGGTGCACGAGAGGATAGGGCCACTGTCTGGTTAACCTTACAGGGCGGTCCGCCCAACCCTCCTCTATCACCCCCAAGGCACCCACACCTTTCCGCCACAGCCTTCCAGGAACCGTGCCTAATTAGGTGCAGTTCCGGTCTCAAAATGGCTGTGCCTCGCTCTCCCTCGGGGGTGGGGGGCTGGGGGTCACCGGGTTCACTCACTCGCCTGCTCGTGACCACCTCGCTCCACGGTCGACCGTTGGCTCTATTGTCGCGCCACACCGCCGCAATTCTCCCGGCAACTCCACGCGTATCAAGAGCACCTGGATCGTACCTTCTCGGCTCGGCTCGGGTCGCAGCGCTAATTGGATTCTGTTCGGGACAGAGGTGCTTCTGGTCTCCGCCTTTGTTTATTTCATTCTTTTACTCTTTCCGTGGGCTACAGTTCTCGTTTTAGATTCTTCTTGGGTCCAGAGGACCCCTCTCCCTCTTTTTTCCTTCTCTCTGTTATTATATTAGTTTATATTCCGGCATTTTGATGGTATATTCAGGGAGCCTCCCGGTCACGGTGTCATCTGGGCGGCCATCTTGGAGGAACTCCTCCATGGCATTTCTTGCTGATTAACACTGTCAATACCAGCAGTCTTTAATTCCTGAATATAACATAATTAATGTTTGTGGGATTGAGGCAGGACTTTTAATATTGTGACAATGTTTACTCAGTTTACATGATGTTTACTATTTTTATGTTTCTTTGAGAAAAGGGTGATTCTCCATCTTGAAACAATTTGAGAATACTCTCATAATACTTTCATTGTATAGGCATGAAAAGCCACTATTCTTGTTTTCTTGACAAAATCACAACACATAATAATTATGTCCTTCAAACTGCTTATTTCAGAAGGTGGACTGAAGTTTAAAGACAAGTATGGACCCTGATGCCATCCAAAAAGAATTCCATTTTCTGTGTTTTTGAGAAAAATACAGTTGATAAATTCTAACCCTTTCTTGTATAAGTTTGAGTTAGGCAGCATGAAGATCAGCTAGTTAATGTTCTTGACTCTAACAATTGATTCAGAATATCATTTCATGCAACTGGACCCTAGCACTCTCTCTGTTCACTGCCAAATTTTCCCTTACAGTGTACTTATTAAAATTTTTACTATAAATTTTCATATCTCTAATGACAAACCTTATACTATAAATAGCATAGGTTTTTATTTTTTTTTTTCAGCCAAGGAAATGTTCCAGGCATATAACACATATGACTGCAATATCTTTGAACTGTTTTTCACTCACTCCCATTTCCTTCTTAACTGGCATCTTCATTACTTCATATTCCCTTTATTGTATCCTCCCTGGTCTTTTCCCTTGGCCTCATCACAATCTATTCTGATGCCTAAATCATGTTTGTATTTCAGGCATACCAAATGTTGATTCCAGTTATGAACTTCTGTCTCACCACTCCCAATTTGTTTTATTTGGAACTGAGGGCTTTGTATACTCACAACTGACACTAGGGCATGGAGTATCTAATTTTGATGGAGAATTGTTCCATGTACATAACTGTGCTTCTTCAGTAGAGTAGGAGGTTCTTTCTGGACTGGAGACAACCTCTAATGAGGTTTGACCATATGTCAAATAGCTGAGTGCTGGTCTTGTAAAAACCACTTTAAATCAGACTCCAAAACACTCAGTGTAGTGATGAGCACCCATTATGAGCTCAAGAGCCACACAGTAAAATACTGTAATAGCAAGGTCCTACTGGTGACACGGAAAAACTGCCTAAATAGTGTCCAAATGCCAAAAGCCTTGAAGAAGAATTCAGTATTAAAGTTTGTCATTTCTTTAATCAGTCTACATTGTTTTAATGCAATCGTCAAAGTAAGTTACTCACTAAGGCGAATTTTTTGTTGAGAATCATCTGCTCCACCAAAGACGACTCGTTGTGGAAGAGGTGGGGCTGCATGTGGCTCCACATGTGAGGGAACCACCAGAACTCATCCACGGACCCCAACAGACAGTCATCACCTTCATCCTCCTCTTCAGTGCCTTGAGGGAGAAAACGATTACACAATTAACTCAACTGCGGGTCTCTACCTGCTGCACATCTGCTGCCCACATGTTTATCTCTCTATCGTCTATTTATGTCTATCTTAGGTGCATATAAGACTTTGAACATAAAGTGCAGCAAAAGACAATCCATCAGGAAACAACCATAAACTGTGACATAAGTCTTTTGAAAGTTGTTAAACTTGAGATATGGATACCACTGCAACATGGATATAGAGAGCTATTCCTAAGGACATTAGAACTCCTAATGTTTAGTACCTTTGTACAATTCGTAGTTTGGAGAGAAGAGAAGATCGGGAGAAAATGCCATTGTGAGGATATAAGTACAGAAAGGGGTGTGAGGAAAAAAATACAAGATAGTTATGGTACTAGTTTCTCTTAGTTCACTGAAAAGAAAGGTTTGTGCTAACATCATTTGGAGAATTTTTATGCCCATATCTTATACTCTGACTACTTTAATGATAACAACACAATGTATTAACTATCGTAATTCTCCTATTATTTTGTTATAAATTTTTTATTTTTTCCTTTTTTTCCATTAGAAAGAAAAAAAAAAAAGAAAGAAAGTGGTGTGGAATCCCAGAGCTAAATCATTTTTACATGGTTTGCGTATAGAGTCCTAGCAACATAATTTATTTGGGTCCCTCATGGTACTATGTCATTTAGAATTAAGTCAGTTATTTATTGCAGTTTTCACACTGAAAGTAAACAGAAGTCTCTTGAAATTTCCCAGTTATCAGCTCATTTCTGATTTCCACCTTCCCAGCAATAAGACTGTGAGTAAAGTAAACTGAGATTCTCTAATTTATGAAGTTTCTACTCTTACTGAGTTTAAACTCTGTTCCTTGTCAGATGTAGCTCCTATTTTTCTCTGTATCTGTCCTGTCATCTCTCCTTCATTCATTTGCCTACGTAACTTTTGCTCAAAGTTTATTTATCAAGACAGAAGCCCAGATATCATGGTTTTTTGTTTCGTTTTGTTTTTTTAAAGAAAGGTTAACTTAGGCAGTTCTTAACCTTTCCTGAAGATCATGGGGTGAAACCTGTAATTAAAATATTTGTATACTGGAATCATGTAGGAGTTTGACAAATGATGTCTGCCCTCTGACAGATTTGTTTTAATTCATAGTAGGTATAATTGTACGTCTTTTACCCTTGTAGCTTTGTTTTATTTCATTTCCTTTAATCCTAATTTGGGGATATTTTAAATCAGACTTTGTTATGTTGAGAGCATGTCTTTTTGCTTATTACTTTAAATGTTATGATAAAAAGCAGTGGAAATGTAGTTGTAAATGGTTGACTTGTCTTGGTTTCTTGCTCTTCCTTAATTCCCTCACTTTGCCCTCCTTTTTCAGAAATGGAGGAAGAGAGAGAAAGAAGTCAAATTCCTTGATTTTAAGTACTGTTTCTTAAATTATTGCAAAAATATGCTTAAACCTTATGAAGTTACTGCGTATTGTAATTCAGTTTATTGTATATGTATTTAAAAGCTTATCTGTGTAGTGTTGACTTGTCTGCTGTGATATTAAAACTACAATTGATTGAGCCTTTGCCTTATGATAAGCATTGTGTTAACTGCTTTACATCACTTCATTTAATTCTCACAAACCTAACAGGTAAGAAAAGTGAGGTATTTGAGAGTATTGGGAGTGAATCTGAATTCAAAACTTTAATTTTAATTCTGAAAAAACAGCTCCAAATTCAGGGCCCTTAGATTTCATTCGCGGATCAAAGGTGGAGCCTAGAATAGGATTAGAATTTATTAGTTCAATATCACAATTGCATTGCTAGCTAATTCTGTAAGGTAATTGACATTTACAGATAACTGTTGCTTCTCAGTGACTTGGTGAAGTACACCAACTTAATGAACTTATAAATAAGGATACTCTTTTGCCATTCAGCTTCCATAATCAAGAACTGCCACTTAAACATCAAAATTGTCTTCTACTGCATATGAATGGGACTTTGATTGATCCAGGGTAAGTCTGTTTCTGAATCTTAACTAGATAAATGACTTTGGGCTTCTGTATGTTTCTATGTTCCTATCTAGAAAATCAGATAACATTTCTGTAACTTCTAGGATTCACTGAAAATGTACAGTTCATGAAAAATGTTTAGCAAAATACTCTAAGTATGGTTATTTCTCTTGAAAGTGGGACTAATGATTTTTATTTTCATTTTTTTCCTCACAAAAGTGTTCAAATACTTCAAAAATTAAAATAAATTGCATAAGATAAAGCTCTCTTTTGAAACAGTCTTGTTATGATAATGGTGCTTCTCTCTTTGCCTTCAAGAATGAGGGAATCACATAGAATTTTTAATAGGAAAAGGAATTATTCATTTTAGAAAACAATGCACTTAAATTTTATAGCAACTAATTTTTGAAAGACTGAATATTAAATTCCATATTTGTTCCCACTGAAAGATGATTCCCCTACTCTTAGATGGCCTTGGCTACAGTTTTAAGGAAGCTTGCATATTATACACAGATAACACCTTGGCTTTAGCTTCCTTGTGTGTCCTGCTATCCCTGACTTAGAAGAGGGCAAGCAGTCTTGTTGTGAGCAGTCTTGTTGGGAAGTGTCCAAGTAAAAGAAAAGGACAAATATTTCAGAGATGAGAAGGAAGAAGAACTGTTGGAGTAATTTTCTAGTATTCAGTGTTTGGCAAGAAGAGAACTGAATTGCCAAGAGTGTTTTCTTGTATTTCTTAGATGAGTTTTGGTTGTTTTGGTTTTCCTCCTATAGCTATTTCTCTAGTCTCCATAAAACTATGTCCTTGGTCTTGCCCTGATGATTCCTTATCTGTATGTTAATTTTGTTTTCTTTAAAGGATGTCAAAGAATCTAAGATAATCACCTTGAAATAAGAATATATTTAATAGCAGCATATAAACACTCTTATTTCATCAAGTTCCTGAGGCTCCACTGTGTTAAATTTAGGGCTGTGATGGGTCTAACTTTACCAGAAAGATGAACTGAACTTCAGCACATAAAGACACAGTTTTCATTTCATATAGCTATGACAAAGCAGAAGAATTTACTATAAGGGATTTATAATACATATATAGTTGTTTTTTTCAGTTTTGAGGTTACAGTAAGAACAATAACTCATTCAATCATAAAACAAATTTAAACTGTGATTGTAGGGTGCCAGCTGTTAATCTTTCAAATGATTACAGAAATAGTGCATTTTATTATGGTCTAAGTCATTCAAGTGAACAAAGCTTTTAGGTCTATGTTAAAATAACTTTTGAAAACAATATAAAAACTTTCAAATTGGAAATCAAAGTCATTTAGTTGTATTATTATGTAATATACATTGTGTGACATGGAATATGGAACCAAGTCCTAGGACCAGCTGAATTTTATGTAAATAGAGGGAAAACCCACTTATTTCAGAAGTGCAATGTCACTACTACCTAAAATTGAAATTACTATTTACATTATTTATATGCAGTTGACACATATTGATATTAGCTACACACAGATAGAATTCTCACCAACAAGTTTATTATAACCCTGTAGGAAATCATTAAATGTATATATGAAGGGCCAAGAATTTAGCTCAGTGGTGTGGCATCTCACTGGCAAGCATGAGGTCCTGAGTCCAATTCCCAGTACCAAAAAAAAAAATGTATATATGAAATAATCCATGTCCACATTACCAAATTAAAATTTTCAAAAGCATTTGGAATTGTAGAAAAATATTTAATAAACCTTTAAAAATAGATTTTGAAATTATGTTTAGTTAAATAGGTTACACATATACATATGATGCAGAAAGTACAAAAGCAATGCAGTAAAAAGTAACTTCCTTTCATCTTTGTTATTCAGTCTTCAATTCTGTTCATGGGTACTCATTCAAACCCATTTATTATGAATCTTTACAGGGACACTGTATATCTGTATTAACAGCTGTATGAGTATGCACAAGTTACTCAACCACTCTACAACTCAGTTTCATAAGCTTTAAAACCAGCTTTTTAGAGTTCTGTAAATTTCACCTCTTTATTTTTTGTACAAGTGGTAACATGTTCTAATCACTATCTGGTAGTGTACTTTGATATTTCAAGATATTTCTCAGGATTTTTCTTATCAATTACATGTAAAATTTTCTCTGTCCTTTTAATAACAGAAGAATATCCCATTTTATGAATGTATAACTATAACTAAGTTTTTAAATTCTGAAATATATATTGATTTATTTAATCATAAAATTGTGTTTGCCTTTTCTCAGGCAAGAAAATCTACATTTGAGCATATTAACTATGTTTGAAAAAGAGACCTTTTAATTAATCTTAATACTTAAAATGATTTTTTCACAACAGAACATGATCAAATTTTATTCTGTGATCTTGACCTTGTTGCACATAGCTACCAGCAGCTAAAAGATACTTTACTGTCACTAACTCATTTTTTCATTAATTCAATTATTCATTAAAATTAATTTCTTCATTAATTCATTGTTCTAGTCACTGCTGTCACAACAGTGGAGCCCTCCTGGAATATTCATTTTATTGTGGGAAGAGACAACTGATAAATAATTTAAAACAAAGTCCCTTTTTAATATCTGGTATTGTCTGATATCATGATAAATCTATGAGCAACTTATGAAAAAGAGAACCTCTTCAAGTGATTAAAGAGTGTTGCAAAGTAGTTTATTAAAATATTCCTTTTGAGAACACAAACCTTTTGGGTTTTCTACTGAGATCAAGAATAAGACAGTATGCCACCACCACTACTTTTACTTAAAACTGACCTGGACATGTAAGCCAGGTGCAATTGGCAACAAAAAGAAACAAAATCAATAAGTCTAGGAAAGAAGGAAATTCCAAGACTGCATAAGTAGAAAATCCAAAAGTTTCAATAGACAAAGTATATAGTGAGTAACTTAAAGCAGCAAAGTTGCTAGATACAGGGTCAATGCACAACATCACTTATATGTTTACATACCATCAATAAGAGAATGGAAAATTAAAGACGAGACATCATTTACAACTGCGTCAAAAATTCTAAGGAATAAATATAAAAAAGTAAAAAGTTGTAAGTATAACTAAGGAAGACTTAGATACATATAAGGATTTAAAATGTCAATTTTGACCGGGCGTGGTGGCGCACGCCTTTAATCCCAGCACTCGGGAGGCTGAGGTAGGAGGAGCATTGTGAGTTCGAGGCCGGCTTGGGCTACAACGCCAGGGCAAGACGGGCCTGAGCTACATAGTGCGACCCTGCCTCAAAAAACCAGGGCCAGGAGTTTGGCTCAGCGGCTTATGCACCTGTCAGGCAGGCACAAGGTTGTGAGTTTAATCCCCGGTGCCGCAAAAAAAAAAAAAAAAAAAAAAAAAAAAGTCAATTTTCCAGTAATCATTACAGGTTTAATGAACTGTCTAATACAATTCTAGCAAGTTTCTCTGTGGATATTTGTAAGCTGGTTGTAAAATTTATATAGAAATGCAAACAGTCAAGAATAGCCAAGGCAATCTCAATGAAAATGAACAAACTTAGAGGACTTATACTAACAGATATCATTATCAACTATAAAGTTATGGAATATTAGACAGAGTGAAGTAGACAACTGGATCCAACAAACAGGACAGTGAACCCAGAAAGAGTCCATACATCCCTGTCCGTATCATTTACGACACTCCCTGCATTACAGTTTACGACACTCCCTGCATTACAGTGCAGTGGGAAAGGATGGTTTTCCAAAACATACAGCTAATTGGATATGTTGATAGAAATAAGAAGATACCTTGATATCTACCTGCTACATATACAAAAATAAATCCTAGGTAGATAATAAATGTATGTATTTTAAGAGTGTTAGAAAATATTTTCACCATCCTGTGACATGCAAATATTTAAGACTGAAAAATCTTACTATAAAGGAAAAATGATATATCAGACAAAAATTAAAATTTAATATTTTTCCATCAAAAACAACAATAAGAACAACCCAGATAGTGAGAGAAGGTGTTTGTTTGCCACACATAAAGACTAATTAAGAATGCATAATGAATTTCTACAAATCCATAATAAAAATCATAAACTAGAAAAAAACCCAAGTGCTTCTTTTTTTCTTTTTAGTACTGGAAATTGAACTCATGACTTCACGCTTGCCAGGCAGGTGCTGTGCCACTGAGCTATATCCCCAGCCCCTAGGTGCTTTTTAAAAGAAGATATCCAGATAGCCAATAAACATTAAAGGAGTTAGCCTGCTTCTCATCAGATAGATATACATTAGATCCATGATATATTTCTACATGTCTATCAAAAATGCTAAAATTAAAATAAAAGCAATATCAATATTGGCAATGTTGTGGAATAACAGGAACACTCATATTATTGGAAGCATAAATTAGTAAAACAACTTTGATAAACTAATTAGTGTTTTCTATTAGAGCTAATTACATATGTGCCATATAGCTAGCAATTTCGTTTCTGAATAAAAACTAATAGAAAATACTAAAGTTCACTAAAGGAGAAGCATAAATATGACTATTAAAAAAGCCAAAGAAAAAACTCAATCGTGTAATGGATAAAGAAATATTGGTACATATATTCAAACAATGGACTAGTGCACAACAATGAAAAATGAAAATTATGATGTATACATGATAATATTTATGAAACCAAAATAATGTTGAACAAAAAAAGCTGGATAGAGCTGAATCATTTAGTTGTCAAAAATAAGGGTAGAGGTTTTCATTAAAGGAAACTAGTGACTATAAGTGGCCCCTTAAGGCTAAGAATTCTGCCCCTAGTTTCTTTTTGATCTGCCCACAGCTGTGTAAAGCTATGTACAGTTTGTGAGAAGTCACTGAAGATTAAACTTATTATTCATGTACTTTTACATAAATAAGTTGTAGTTCAATAAAAGGAAGACCATTAGATATTATTATAGGGATTCAAAGTATTAACATTTTCTAAAGGTTAAAAGTAGTATGTTGACTGGTGTAAAGTGAGATAAAGAAATAGAAGGACATAAGAGATGCAGGAAAGCACAAGCATACAGTGGGCAACGCTAAGCAGAGCAGTCAGAGAAACCTTATGAGAAGTTTGTCCTGTTTTCTTACCTGTATGGTAAAATTTCCCTGAAAATCCCAGGTTGAATGTAAAATTTGTGATTTGTGCACGCAAAAGATTCTGAGTATCAAGCAGGGCCTGAAACATAGAATTTTAAAAAATGTATCAAGTTGAAAAAGGCACTGAGAACTTTTATAAAGGTATTTTCTGTTTGCAGTCAGAGAATAAAGCCACCCTTTTGTACATGGGAGAATTAAATAATAGAAAGTAGTTTATCACTTTATAATTGGAGAGATACTTTTGAAATTATTAAGTTTATTGGTGCAATTTTGAAATACAAAATGATCACATTCATCATAGGGAATTTGTACCTATACACAATATATTTTGATTCCTCTTTTCTCCCAATCTCCTTCCCTTCCTTCAACCCTTCTTCCCCTCCTTATTTACAAAAGCTTTGTTTCCATTTTATCTTTCTTTTCTCATTTTGTCTTTTCCTTTCCTTTCTTTCCCCCTCCTCCCTCATGAGTTCCCCTTTCCTTTTGAATGATTTCTTCCTATTTTACAATGTCTATTATACATTTTAGTTCTAATACTTTCATTTTGTCACACCAGAGACAATGCAATATTTATGTTTGTCCAATTTATTTAACTTAAAGAGTATGGTCTCAAGGTGCATCCATTTAAGTATAAATGTCTCCTGTGTATCCTTCTTTATGGCTGAATAGTACTGCATTGCATAAAAATATACATCTTTTTTAATCCATTCATTGGTTGATGGACATTTGGGTTGTTTCCAAGATTTAGCTATTACAAACTGTGCTGTGATAAACATGGGTGTGCATATATTGCTGTAGTAAGGTATTTGTAATTTTTTGGGAAGATACCAAGAACAGAAATAGCTAGATCAAATAGGACCTCTACACTAGAGAGATAGTTCCGAGAAGACGTAAAACACATATTTACCCATCAGCTTGCAATAAATTAACAAAAGGGGGAGCTGAAAAAGAGAAGTCAAAAAGAAAGTTTAATCTGTGTGTATCAGGTTCCTTTGATGCACATATGTGACTCCTCAGATTCACTGATGACAATTTATCAAAAGAAAGACAATCAATTTTGGTGAAGCTATGCAACAACACATGTGGAAAAAAAGATTATTTCTCAGATACATCCTGTGTCTTAAAAATAGAACATTTTCATCCTTAAATCTAAGTTTAAATTTAAAGAGACAAATTACCCTATTTCTTGCAAATAAATTAATTTAAAGCAAGCTTTTAATGGTAATATCCTTTAAAATACTGGGCTATGTGTATTTAATGGACTTTCTTTATTCTTCTATTCTTTCTCATTCTTATTTAAATTTCAATTCCTTTTCTTTCTCTCACAAACATACACTAGAGTAGGTAAGAGCCCACCTCAATTAGGCAGAAGTATTGTACTATTAGATTGGAAAAAAATCTTGGTCCACTAGACCTTAGATTAAAAGTGTAATCCTAAACTAGGCCCTCTTTTTACTCTGCCATTCCAGATTCTTTCTTCTTTCTCAAGGATACCTGCACTAAATCCTGTTTTCTTAGTAGTAGAGACAACGTCTGGAAGCCCTGTCATCTCATGGACGCAGGCTTTTGTGGGAGATAAACAGATAGTGTTTTCTTCAATGACCGCCCTATGACTGCATGCCTTACCTGAATGCACATGATTCTGCTTGTTGTGTTTAAGCAAAGAAAGAGGTCTTCTGAATCTTAAATTTAAACTCATTTGACAAATGGTCGATTTTTTAAATTCAGATGTCTAATTCTTTTTTGTCTTTATTTTGTTTACACAAAGGCTTTGGTGTGCACAGCTGCACTACACAATGTGTGGGTCCTGATGGTACCAAAAACAGGAAGACAGTCCTGCTGGCGGACCCCCACATGGAGAGCAGAAGGGGTAACTGAGGGCAGGGCCATCAGGGAGAGGTTAGGTCTCTTCCGTACAAACGTGGTTGGGCGGGGGAAGAGGACTAGGATGTGCAGGTGGTAAACTGGACCCTGGTAAACTGGGGTGCTGCCCGACTGTAATGCATGAGCTTTTCTCTTTCTATCCTGATGAAAGGAACATCAGATAAGAAATTTAAAGGTATGGATTCACCTTCCAGCTGTGAAACTTCCCAGCCTGTAGGTCCATCATCAACAGACAATTGGATAGAGAAAGTGTGGTATTACTCATACACAATGGAGTGCTATTCTGCCATTAATAGGAAAATGATGCACCTAGAGACCATAATGTTAAGTCAAATAAATCAGATAAACAAGCTTAAATATTACATATTTTATATGTGAAACAAAAAACAGAGAGAGCAAAATAAAACAGAGATACTAGGAAATAGAGAGATAGGTTGTTTGCAAAAGGGAACAGGGCCAAGAGGGAAGAAAGAGGGGAGGAGAAGTGGGTGACAAAAGAATTAAGATGCGTTATACGCACGGACCAACTCCCCCTGAGGATGTGATCATTATGTACTGCAAACATCCACAGGACTAACAAAAAAATAGAAACTAAAAAAAAAAAAAAATGAGTGGTGGGAGTCAGTTAGTTTCAACTGGACTCTTGGATCTACTTATTCATTCTTTGTAAAAAGTTAGGATATTAATAATTATCTCAAAGCTCTCTTGTGAGAGTTAAATGAAATAACTCATTTGTGTGCTTGGCATAGTGACTAGTATTCACTTAACTATTATTAACTGCCATTTTTCTATGACTTCTGCTGCTACTATTACTACTACTAATATGATTGTTAGTATTATTGGTAAATGATATAAGACAATTTATATTTACATGTCGGAAATATTCCCTTCATTTTTAAAGTGGAGACAGTAATTTAACTCACGAAACTGTGATGTGAATTATAAAAAAACAAAATCTGTAGGAGTGGTTGATAAATAAAATAAGCACCATAAAATAATGTTTTGATTCTATAATCTTAGCAATATATATCGCCTGTCTGTCTATCTATCCATCTATCTATCTATCATCTACTAGCTCTTTTACTGCCCAAAGCCTTTTGCTCTTCATTTTATTTAATCTCAGGGTTCTCCTACTCTTGTTTCTCCCCTTCTCGCACTTCTTCTGCCCAAATGAACAGTTTAGCTGACTTTCTTATCTTCTATTCTTCTTAGATATTATTTTTATTTTTTATTCACTTGATTTCATTCTTTTAAAAAATTTCTAGTTTGCTTATTAGTACATATGATTGCATTCCTTGTGGGGAGTTGTACATGCACATACATTTCCCAGTTCTTTTTGTTTCATCCCTTATCTCTTCCTTCCCTCCGTCTCTGGGTTTCCTTCTCCTTTGAGAATCATCTAACTCCCTGCTCTCTATTATCAATTTTTCCCAGAAGTACAAATGACCAGTAAATGCTCAAAGAAATGCTCAACATGGTGTCTCTTATAAGAGAAATCCAGAATAATAATAAAAAGCACTTTTTATTCAACATTTAGTGGTTAAGATAAAGGTTCAAACTCTATTGAAATTGTTCTATATATATTTAATCCTTCCATCATAAAATTAGGTAAGCTAGATATGTTAATTTGGTTCAAATAAATTTGAATTTCAACTTTGCTTTGTGAACCTCAATTGCTTTCTTTAATGAATATTTACGATACTTGGTATGATGCTAGTTGTTTGTTTTCCTTAGGCCTTAGAAGCTAAATACAATACTTAAGAATTAGGCCTTCATCAACTACAATATGTTGATTGCTAGTATTGAACTAGCCCTTATTTTGCAGTTTTGAGTTGGCATTTTATACTTTTATTTAACATTCTAGACACAAAGATTAAAACACGTAAAAGGTACACTGAAACAGACAGCAGATACTAATTATACAAATGTACAGTGAAGGGTAAAATTTATTTCTAGGTGATTTTTTTGTGTACTTGAGCAGTGATATTTCTCATTTCAACTGCTTTTATAAATCAGATTTTGGGAATGTCTATAGGAAAAATGTTATACAGCTATCCATTATTTTTATCTTTTCAAAATAGGCTAGTACTAGCTTATTCTGTGCAAAAAGCTTAACACCCGACAATATTCTTAGATCATATCATTTTCACTAAATTTTTCATTGCTAGAATGATTTTGTTCATCATTATTTTATTTTGAACAGGAATAGTTACTCAATTCTATGAACAAAATAATATAAAATGATATAAATTATAGTTTTTGCTTTATCCTCTGTATGCAAAATGTGTAAAATGATGAGATAACATCTAAACCTGCAATCATAAACTAAATAAATTCCATACTATCACATTCAAAAACCCACATATATTCTGGGCAAGCATGCTCTCTCCGAAATGTAGAGTATTTCGACCATGGAGGAAGTAATTAATTAGTAACTTTAAATAGTCACCATATACCAGTCTCCTTAAACATCAACCAAAGAACAATAAGAATCTGTGTGTCTACTTTCAAAAGTGGTCAGAATATTGAAAAATGGTACTTTCAGTGTCCAAAAAATAGTATATAATTTGAATTACAGTTTATTTTACCATTCCATGTATCCATGATTGTTTTTAAAATAACATTTTCCACCTCAATTTAATAAAATCATAAATAACTGAAGACCCGTATCTTTCCTAGCCTGTTGTCTTATTAGCAGATTCTGACAACTGCATAACCTCCCTCAATCACAAAGTGAACCTCCTTTCTCCCATGTCTCACACTTGGCCCCACAAATATCCTCTGAGAATCTCAATACTAACCCTTCAACTCAACTAAAATACTCTGACAGAATCATACCCTGCATCAAACTTTTCTTCTCATCAATTACGATTCCCTCCTAACTTCCTCTTAGTGTCTCACATCCCTCATCTAATCACCTTCCATTCTTCTCCCTCCATTTCACCTACCTCACTGTGGAACAATCACAAATAATAAACAGTCATAGTGTTCATGGAGGATAGTCAAAGAGGGGAAGTGTAAATGTAAGGACTATCATGTAGAAGTGTTACACAACTGAATTCATTGATGCTCTTACAACCAGAAGTAATTCTTTCACCAAAACATAGGGATAGAGTCCAAATCACTTAAAGTAAATAAAAGGAGTAAATACTTTTACTGGACACACAAATGTGAACATGATTTACAGGAAGGCAACATTCTACCAAAAATCTCCATATAAGCCACAAACTCTCTTCAGTTTTCTAGTCCTCATCCTGCAGTACACCCAAAAAAAAAAAAAAAACAAAAAAGGAGAGAGGTAAAAAAAAGAAGAAGAAGAAGAAACAAAAATATGGGTAAACATACAAGCATGGAGAGGGCAACAGAAGAATTCTTAAGTTCATTCAACTCTCCTCCTAAGGCCGAGGAAGTGGTCACAAAGGGAGAAGAAAACGAATACCAAGTAGCAGAACTGTACGAAAAGTCCATAGATGACATGAAGAAAATAGATGAGTTCAAAGAGGAAATGAACCAAAAATGCACAGCAATTTCACTCAGTATGCCCATGGTGAATTTCATAGAAAGAGGTAAAAAGTTGGATGAGCTAACAAAACAGTTCAATATTGAATGACAGATTCAACAAAGATATGGAATCCTCAAAAAGACATCAGACAGAAACACTTGAAATAAACTCTGTAAAACTCAGATATTGCAGAAATGACCAAGGTGAAGACAGAATGTCTGATATAGAGGACACAATAATGAATTACAATGAAAAAGCTCAAAGAAGTAAAAAAGAAAATAAGAGAACAAGAGAAGACTATCAAGCAACTATTAGATGACCAATCTCAGGCTAATCAAAGTTAGAGAAAAACTAGAATATAGCACAGATGGATTCATTAGCATGCTTACAGAATGCATGGAAGAGAAGACTTTAAAATACAAGTAACCTAAAAGAAAACAACTTTCAACCAGAATGACGTACCCTGCAAATTATCTTTCAAAACTAATGGAGAAATAAGATACTTCAATAACAAAGAACAACTGAAGAAATTTATGACCACCAAACCAACCCTGCAAAGAGTATTGAAGGATATTCTAGACAGAGATAAAAATGGCCATAATTCCAAGAAAAACAGAAAGAAACCACCAGGCAGCACAAGCAATTAAACAGAGGGGAAAAGCAGGGAAACAGCAGCAGAAAAATAACATGACAAAGATAATCCAATATATATCAGCTATCACTATCAGTGTAAATAGCCTCAATTTGCTAATGAAAAAAAAAAAAAGAGATTGGCAGAATAGACCAAGAAACAGGATTCAACAATATGCTGTATACTAGAAACACACTGAACTCAAAAAGAAATTCATAGACTGAAATTGAAAGAATGGGAATGATTCTCCATGCAACAGGAATCCAGTCATAGTGTTCAAGCAGGATAGACAAAGTGGGGAAGTATAACTGTAAGGACTGTCATATAGAAATGTATGACTGAATCTACTGATGCTCTTATAATCAGAAGTAATTCTTTCACCATAACATCATTGGTCATTTGAGAGATGCAAATTAAAACAACACTGAGATTCCATCTTGGTCCAGTAATAATGGCCATCTTCAAGAAATCAAATCAACCAATAACAAATGCTGTCTGGGTTGTGGGGAAAAAAGAATTCTTCTCCATTGTTGGTGAGAATGTAGACTGGTGCAACCACAATGGAAATCAGTGTGGAGATTTAACAAAAAACTAGCATTAGAGGTCCCATTCAACTCACCTATTCCCCTTCTGGGTATTTTCTCATAAGAATTAAAAATACCATACCACATATATCCATGTTTATAGCAACTTGAGATCATACTCAGAAGTGAAGAAGTCAGACTCGCATGTTTAAACATTGTATTGTCTCTCTAATATAAGAAGCTGAAAAGTAAATAAGATAAAAAATGTATAATAGATAAAGTGAAATGGGAAGAAACTGTTCACAAGAAAGAGAAACCAGAATGGGAGAAAGCAGAAAGAAGGAAGGGAAATGAAAATAAATTTTAAAAAATACATACATGCACAAAATAGTTAAGGTAGTTATACTACTAATTGCTATAGTTCATTGAAAAGAAAGGTTTGTGCCAATATTGTTTGATCATCTTGTAATATGAGCAGCTGCTTTGAAGATAACAATACACAGTGTACCAACCATTGTCATTCTCCTACAATCTTGTTTTGAAATTTTGTGCCATTATTTTTTTTCTTCAAAAAATATAGGCAGGCTATGCTTATAGAATTTCAAACAATTCAGATGAAAGGAGTTCACAAAGGCATATCCTTATTAAATTCCCAGATGCCAAAATATCATAGCCAATTGTCCATCAGACAAAGGACTTCTATCTAAAACATATAAAGAAGTAAAAAAAATCAGGCCCCTAAAATTCAAGGACCCAATCCAAAAATGGGCATCTGAGATGAATACACACTTCTCAGAGAAAGAAATACAAATGGCAAATAAATATATGAAAAGATGTTCAACATCAATGGTCATTTGGGAAATGCAAATTAAAACAACGCTGAGATTCCATCTCACCCCAGAAAGAATGGCTAAGATTAAAAAATCAACCAACAACAAATGCTGGAGGGGCTGTGGGGAAAAAGGAACTCTTCTCCACTGTTGGTGGGAGTGTAGACTGGTGCAGCCACTGTGGAAGTCAGTGCGGAGATTCCTCAAGAAGTTAGGATTGGAGATCCCCTTCAACCCAGCTATCCCTCTTCTGGGCATTTTCCCAGAAGAATTAAAAACATCATACCACAGTGATATCTGTGCACCCATGTTTATAGCAACCCAATTTGTAATAGCCAGATCTTGGAAACAACCCAAGTGCCCATCAATCAA
>RJWM01037898.1:0-17122 GCA_004363535.1 Dasyprocta punctata | reverse complement strand
TTCCTCTGCTAAAGGAATTTAAATCACCAAGTAGAAGATAAGGAAAATTTTAATACTAAATAAGTAGCAAATTACATTTTCCTACAGGTAAGCTTCATTCAAAAACCATTAATTTGTCACACAGATGTCAGTTCAACTCCTTCACAACCATACTAGCAAAAGTTTCACTCCACTGGATGCTTTATGTTAAGCCCTCCAGGACGGAAGCTCTCCCTGCATGTGCTGTGGATAAAGACAGCTGCCACAGCCAACGGTCTTCCTGCACCACACCAACATTCCTGCCCGCCACCCTCATGATTAATCCTTCAGACTGTGTTATGCACATGGCTTCGTCCAGTCAGATCCCAGAATGCCCCTAGAAATAGGTCGTCTGAAATAAACATCAACTTTGCTTCAAAAAGATTCTATGCCTATGTGGTCATAACCCAAAAAAAGAGTCCTTTGGGGAAGCAGGACATGTAAACAGCAGAACTCAGGCATCGCTTGAAAAAAAAAAAAATCCTGTTCCTTCCTTCCCAGTAGCAATTTCATCTTTGGCCTTTCTAAAATCAACAACTCTCTATTTTCTAAACTGGGTTTGGGTAAGGTTTTTCTCACTCTCCCGTGGTTTCCATTGCTGTCCCCCCTGAACATTATGCTCATTTACAAGAACATTACTTAAGTCATATATGCAGCAGGCTTGATGTGTCTTTCTGATAAAATTATAGAACTATTAAACAGCATATCTAACCAGGCTGTGTCTCTATGCCAGATTACTAGAGTCAAGATTGGGAAGGAGAGGGAAGTACAGAGGAAACTAATATTTATTGAGCAATTTCCATGCACTATTTTTCTATTGTCTTAATATAGAATGTAGTTTAATCCCCATAGCACTTATCTGAGATGACTGTTATTATCTTTGTAAACAAGAAAGCCAAAGCTCAGAGAGATTTGGCTCTGAGTTCCATGGTTAGCAAGCAGTAGAGATAGGACCTAAACCCAACTGGTTTCCAAAATCCATGTCCCCAGCACCTGCTACATGTCTCCATGATTAGGTCTACTCACTGAGAGAATGAAAGACACATTTCTAGAATGGCAATGTATGTGAGTAACTGCTTCGATGAAGCCATCAACAATTCTCCAATGAACAACTGTGTGCTAAAAGCCTCTTAAGTGCAAAGCTCCAGGTGAGGCACCGTGGTGGATACACAGAAGTAGGTGATGGGCTCACTGCCTCCCAGTAGGTTGCAACCCACAAGAGGAGCAAAACATTTTATAACCACAGACTTACCTACAACTGGTTGAATGCTCAGTTGCATAGTACAGTTCAGAGATGGGACACACCAGTGTGGCGTGAATAAGGAATGATCAGCCAAGGTTCTAACTGCAAGAAATAAAATTTAAGCAGAAATGATTTATTTAAAAGTTAGTGAGGAAAAGCACAATGAGCTACGACTTCACTTCCACTAGTAATATAATAAAGAAGACAGATAATACCAAGTGTTGGCAAGGATGTGGAGAAAGTGAAACCCTCACACATTCATAGTGGCAATGCAAAGTGGTACTGCCACTTTAGAAAGATTTGGCATTTCCTCAAAAGGTTAAACATGGCACTTGCACTCGTTGGTACACATCCAAGCGAGATGAAGACACAACATGTACACAAAAACTTACATATAAATGTTCATTAAAGCATAATTTATATAATATTTGGAAAATGGAAACATTCCACATATCCATCAACTGATGAATGGATAAAGAAAATGTGGTATATCCATATAATGAAACATTATTCAGCCATAAAAAATATGAAGTGCCAATACATACTACAAAATAGATGAGCCTTGAAAACATTATACTACATGAAAGACACCAGACACAAAAAACACATATTGTACTATTTCACTTACATGAAACTCTCAGAACAGGAAAGTCTATAGAAATATAAGTATATTGGTTATTGCTTAGAGCTTGGAGTCAGGGAGAGATGGCAAGAGGCTACTGGGTGAGTATGGGATTTCTGTTTTAGAAGACAAATGTGTTCTAAAATTAGATTTTACAAGCCTATGTATTTTCTTAAAGGACACTGAATTGAACACTTTAAATAATATGTGAATTGTTGCTAGACAAAACTCTTTTAAAAAGTATAAGTGGGTAGCTTATAGAATCTCTGGGATGCTGGAAAGCCAGGTTAAAAGTCATGTAGACAGAAAAAAAGCCCCCAAATCATTCAGGCACTGAAAGAGCAAACACATCACAGCCATCACTGCTTGATATCAACACTGCTCCTTGTCCAGACCACACAGAATTCAGCTGAGGGACAGCCGTCCCTGCCCCTGCTGCCACCTCCACAGGACATCAGGATGGATGCTGCCCTGCTCCAGCTTCTTCTCAGGTAGTGAGGTGTGGACACTTTCCTGGGGCAGCCCAGGTCACATGGCCAAACCAAACAACTGAAACTGAGAAAGTGACGATCCAGCTTCGTCAGGGTTGTAGGAAAAAGTGGTCTATGACTCAGAAGGGTAATTCTCCCAACCCAGGAAGTAGGTGGCAAATACTGCTACAAAAATTTCTTGAAATGCAAATAACCTTAGCTACTCTTTGAGGATGGACAGGATTTGGGGCAAGATGATGAGAACAAAATTACAGTTGAAGGAATTGTGTTAGGTCCAAAGTAAATGCTGGGTTTTTCTACAATTTGGGTGAGCCTCCAGTTTGATGGAAAGATAAAATACATGGACTCAATCACATGTTGAGGAAGCCAGAGGGACACCAAGCTCTGAACTGTGCAAGTTTAGGGACTTTAAAAAGCAAAAGGAGCTCCTTAAGGTCCAAATCATCTGTCACTTTCATTATGTCCTGGCCACCAGGGGCTTTAGTGAAATTAAAAGCTAGAACCAATCAGTCTCCTACATATGGAGGAGGAAGCAGCCAGGTGGTTTCTTCACGTCCTTTGCTTGGTCTCCTTGCACATATAAGCAGGAAACACAGCCCTGGAAACAAGGGCTGCTTTTGAGCTGCATTCAAATGGGGACACGGGGCCAGCTTGGGGTTGGCTCGGATTCTTTCTCATTTAGGCTTTTGAAACGTTTTGCCAAATGATTTCGTTTTCTCCCTGGGTCTCCTATGAACACAGGATAGATTGGTCCCTGTCTCAAACCATCCCACATCATTTCTCTCTGTTCTTGAATTCTGTCTGGAACTCTAAATCTTTGTTCCATCTGGGTAGCTGCGATGATGGAGAGCAGGCTGGAAGAGGGTCTGGCCCTTTCACCATAGTTCATTTCATTTTTATGCTCCTTTTCTATCTGGCTTTTCTTAATAGCTTTGAGATGAATTTCCTTTCAGCCGGGCTCTGGCCTTGTGAAAGCACAGTTGAGTTATTAGTCACAATAGGAGCATTTATTTATCTGGCTTTCATCAAGATAAATAACAAATTTATATAAAATCTTAGCACATCAAAAACATCCCAATATTTTTTTAAAATAAATGTGGCTTATTTAATGGTTTTGCAAAGCTTTACCACAAAATATCAACATGGTAAATTAATTTGCTAAATTGCATCTTAACCTAAAGTCACTTACAGCACCATGGGGCAGATGGAAGAGGTGAATTTTAAGATAATCGCACCATGGAGCTCTTAAAAAAAAATCACCACATCAGCGACATTGTACATAAGAAGAAAGAATGATGTATTCATCATCAATAAATTTAATAGCAGCCATAGCCAGCATTTGCTAGAAAGTCTCTTTAGGTCTGAATTATTTTAAATAAGGCATCACACATAAGGGTAAGAAAGAAAAAAGTCCCTGCTCAATTTCCATTAATTTCTCAGCCCGTAACTTTGAAATAGTATGGAATTTTACAGGTCAGCAGCAAAAACTCACTCAAGCAGGGAGAAAATGGGCCATTTCTCTTTGGTGTCCAACTGAAGACCCCACTTAGGAGCTGTTTCTTGGTTCTTTGAGAGTCCTTTAAGTGTATAATTTCTTGATTTTAGCTGAGCTGAAGCCACTCTCCATGATACACGGACAGTGAGGTGAATTGAGTTTTCTCTACATTACAAGGGAATTATCTGGGCCCCCAAGTGGCAGCCTGCCCAGATTAGTGTGGAAGACTGTGTCACGCCAGCTGAGAGGAAGACACAAATGCTGGCTTTTGTCACTGGCAACTTAGAAATGCTGAGTAAGTAGGAGGAAAGGGGTCTGCTAAGTTTTGTGGCCTTTTAGAGGCGTTTGCCTATTTTGCCATGCTTCGTGACCAAGGGTGAGAATTCACGAGGGCCATCTAACTGGTTCCATGTTCACGAAGAGCTCCCACTTTAGACATCGGTGCTGGCATCCAAGATCAGCTGTGCAGTCCCAGAGTGAAAGAAGATCACGTTCAGTGTAAAACTTTTATCTAGTTGGTGTGACATGTGTTGTACATTGTATGTTAATATTTCACATCATCACATGAATGATGCAAATACATGTTGCTGTCTCATGTAAACAACATTTAAAACACTATAATTTTTGAAACTCAGTTTTGAACTTTTACTTTATATAGTAAGAGTATAAAAATAAATCAATAAAAGAACGAAAGAAAGTTCTCACAACTACTTAGAGGCCCTGTGAAAAGGGATGTTTATCTTGCTAAAGGCAAGATATTATATGTCAGACTCAATTCATTTCAATTACTAAGCAATCTTTAGACCTTTAAATAAATGGTAGAGCCTGGTATGGAGACACACACCTGTAATACTAGCACTTGTGAGGCTGAGGCAGGAGGATTATTGCAAGTTTAAGGCAAACTTGGGCTACATAGTGAGTTCAAAGTCAGCCTGAACTATATAACAATACTGTTTCTCAAAAAAAAAAAAGTGGAGATTTTTTTTTTTGTTTTTTGTTTTTTGTTTTTTTGAGACTGGTCTGGCTATGCAGTTCAGGCTGGCCTTGAGCTCACTTTGTAGCCCAGGCTTGTCTCAAACTCACAACAGTCTCCTGCCTCAGCTTCCAGAGTGCAGTAGAGATGATTTTTAATAAGGCAATAAACCTAACAGTTACTAATCAATTAATACCACCCAATGTTGGCCATAAAATGGTATTTTCTTTAGTCCACAACAGTATTTGAAGTAAAGATTATTATCCGTTTTACTTGCACATAAAACTGAGCCTGGCTCATAGAATTGACATTGGTCTAAAATGACCCAGCTGATAGAAGAACTGCGATCTGAGCCCAGATCTGTTTGCTGCCAAGCTCTGTTCTTAGCCATTATCCAAAAGACCATTTAAATAGTAGATATTAATTTTACAAGAAAACTAAACGCCAGAACTGTGCTGGGAGCATCTTCTCGCTGTCAGGATCAGATGACTACGCCAAATTCTACGCTTCGAGTCCTGTATTCCCGACCGCCTGCTGACCAGCCCCCAGCAGTCAGCTCAGTCTTCCTTCCGACCAGTACCAAAGCACTGCGGAAAAACCCCGCCCCCAGACGTGCTAACCCGGATGTGTTCTCCAGAGGGGAGGGGAGGAGGAGGATGTGGACAGCTCAGAAACTTCCCAGCAGGGCTCTCCCTGCCCAAACCATCCTCCTATTTGCAGGTGATAACCTGACAGGAAAGCCTGGGGCCTAACCTCTCTTCCTCTAAGTCCTGTCCTCGTCTATATTGTCCTTTCAGGGAAGAAACTACTAGCAATGATCAGCCCTGCACAGGTGTATTTTCTAGGCCAGGACCTAACCTAGTTACAGGGCATGTCTTATATCTGATAAATAAATGTGTCGTTTTAAGAATATAGGTATATGAAATCATAGTCACAAAGTACTGAAGGGTATGGGGTGGAAAGTAAGCCTTCCCATCCACCTGCCAACCCACCACCCCACCTACACCCTCCTGTTCTCAGCCTGGAGGCGACCACTGTCTTCCGGAGATATGCCATGGTAACAAAGGCATTGACTTTATCCATTTAAACGTCAGCATCCCGCCCTGAACATTGCTTTGCCTTTTGTTTTATTAACAGTGCTGCATTTTCAACCCAGGGCCTCATACAAATCCTCGACCACTGAGCTGCAGCCTCAGCCCTTTTTACTATACTTTGAGACAGGATCTCACTAAGTGCTTCAAGTGAATCTAAGATCTTCCTGCCAGAGCCTCCCAAGTAACTGGACTTATAGGCTCACCCCACTGTGCTTAGTTCTGAACATTGTGTCTTTAATGATGTGTCTTTAAAATTGTCTCAAACTGGGTGTGGTGGGGCACGCCTGTAATCACACTACTCAGGAGGCTGAGCCAGGAGGAGCCCCATGAGTTCAAGGCCAGCTTAAGCTATGTAGCCAGAAGAAAAAGAAAAGTTTTATATCTCACACATGTACAGTTGTTTTATGCTTTTTTGGCCATATGAGGTTCCATTGATAGATGTACCATCACGCATTTGTTAGGTCTTCTTTCGACCAATATTTTGGTTGTTTTCATCATTTTGCTATTGTAAACAATGCTACGGTGAATTCCTTTCAGCTTGTAACAAGGTACAAATGTAACCATCGCTATAAATTAAATTCCTCCAAATAAAGTTGCACTGTCAAATCTAATCTTCCCTTTGCAGAGCTTGTGCCAATTTATGCTTGTTCTAACAGTGGACCTGCTTCCTAATGCCTTAATCTGCACAACCGTTACAAACCTTTGGATCTTCGTCAGTCTGATCATCAGTTCTAATTTGCCTTTTCTTTAATATAAGAATAACAAGTTTTCATACATTTACATGACATCCTTTTTTCCTTTTATATAAACCATCTGTTATTTTCTGTTGCCTGTTTTTCTACTAGGTTTTAGGTCTTTTTCATATTAATGTATAGGAACTCTTTTTTTATATTGAGGAAATAAATCCTATGAAATATGTGTTAGTTATTTTTCTCAATTTGTTGCTTGTCTTTTAGCTTCATTATTTCTTGGTGGGCACATTTTTTTCATTTTTATGCATTAAAATTTATTAATCCTGTCTTTTATGGTCTCTGGGATTAGTATCAAACTAACAGAGCCTTTTCCCACACTGGTATTATATAGAAATTCTGCTATGTTTTTGTCTATTATTTTATGACTTCATTTTTTATGTTTAAATCTTTGATCCATCTGGAATATATTAAATACAAGGAGCAAGGTAGTGATCCAATTTTATTTTGGTTTACTAAATGGCTGCCAAGTGTTCCAAAAACCACTTTGTGTTTCATCTTTTTAAGATAATGCTTGAGAACACAGTTAAGAAATCTGGAATTGGTCTTAACTTCAGTCTCCAGTCTCTTGGAAAATCCATCTCGTGTAGTACATGGAAAACATCATCATTGCCTGTGAAGAGTAAGCTGGAACAAGCAGTGTATACTTGAATGAGAAGCGTGGGGACGGGGATTAGTCCAAGTCTGGGCAAATAAGCTCTGGTAAGGCCCAAAGCACATAAATGTGTGGAGGAAGGAAGAGCACGTAGTTTAAGACAAATAACATAAAATTACAAATACAAAATTAGATATAAACATGAACACCTAGAATAAAAAGAAATCATGATGCATTTTAAAATTTTAAAGCTAATATGTCCTACCAAAAAAAAGAAAGAAAAGAAATTTGCCAGAAGCAACTAGACACTAGTGTTTTTTCATAGATTTTGCAGGCCTCTGAACGGCACCCTGAATGTCTCTTTGTATGATAACAGTAGGCAATGTTGCAGACACGGGGGATTCTCTTCTGTCTGATCTTCGAGGCCCAATGTGGTTCTCACCATTTTGTTTTACTCTGATCGTTATTATTTTGCTCTTTTTTTTCCTTTATTTTATATTCTGTTTTTATTGATTTTGTATCGTTTTGTTTTTGGTTCAATCCTACTACATCTGTTGGAATGGTCAGCTAATTTGAAGATAGCAAGGTATGTTATAGTAGCTATTGTACTCATATTATTGGTCTTCGAGGTTCTGTACCACTCCTGCTGCTTTGTTTTGATTGACTTCATTTGTTACATTCTGTTGTATTTTACTGTCTTTAAAATAAAAAAAAAAATTTAAAAAAAAAATTAAAAAAAAAAAAAAGAAATTTGCCAGAAATATATTTCAGCCTGCTGGGGAAGCACAAGGTCATGAGTTCGATTCCAGTTACCGAAAAATAAAATAAAATAAATTTGACATAATATCTTATTAACTGTCAGACACAATTAATGTTGAAACTCATCTATGTTTTATCGACATATTCTTTGAATGTCTCTTCATATAACAATTATATTATCTATAGTGAAAATAGCAATTCTATTTTTCTTGTAGCATCGTTGATCAAATTTTGTTTTTCACTAATGACAATTTGTAAGTTTCCTTCAGCTTAACGATGTGATATTGGTATTGTCATGTAACATAGGATTCTTGTCAAACATGGAGAAATCTCTATCAAGTTTCTTTTATATATAAACTGCAAGATTTTAAGTCATGTCAATTTTTCTTTTTCATTGACTAACCTTAAATTCTCTTTGAACTGATGATATTCATTAGCTAGTTGTCATCATTGCTCTTATTATAAGGCTTATATTAATTTTTAACTTATTATTTTTCATCTAATACTTTATGTTACTAGGTAATATAATTTTTCACTATATTCATATAATTTGCATTAATTGAGTCATCAAATGACCCAAAAGATTTGCATTGTTTCTATTCAAACTGTATCTCTTTCCCTTAGTGAATTACTGCTTTTGATGTGATCTAATATTCGAGGAGGACCAAATTCACTTTGTGGTGTTATTGCTCATCTGCATTGGTTTTGTTGGTTTCATTAATTTTTCTTTTTTCTTTTTCTTTTTTCTTTTTTTTTTTTTGACAGAATCTCACCATGGAGTTCAGACTGATCTTGAACTCAAAGCAATCCTCCTGCCTCAGCCTCCTAAATTCTAGGATTACAGACATGTGCTCCCATATCCAGCTAATATGTCATTAATTTCTATATGAAATTTTCTTCATTAAAGAGAAAATTAATACTTAAATTACAAATCTTGTTAAAAATGAAGAGGTGGGCTGGGGATATAGCTCAGCAGCATAAGCACTTGCCTGGCAAACACAAGGTCCTAAGTTCGATTCCCAGTACCAAAAAAAAAAAAAAAAGGAGAGTACTTACTAAGAAAACCAAGGAAACACATTTTAAACACTATTCAAGAAAGTTTATAGCCTGAGTATCAAAAATAAATGAACTTCTCTTGCTGTGTGTGTGTGTGTGTGTGTGTGTGAATTTTTGAGTGGGTTTCAATATACGGTTCAGGTTGGCCTTGAACTCACTTTGTAACTCAGTCTGGCCTTGAACTTGCAGCAGTTCTCCTGCCTCAGTCTCCTGAGTGCTGGGATTACAAGCATGCGCCACCACACACAGTCGAATTTTATTTTTAAGGAACTATTAAAATATCAAAAAGGGAACAAATGAAAATAGTAGTAAGTAATTAATAGAGAAAAATGTTCAAATGATAGAAACATAAAGCAAATTATGGAAGTGTAAATAAAACCTTCTAGTTTGATATTTGAAAAAGATCAATAAAATGTATAAATCTCAAATCCAATTTAGGAAAAAATAAAGTAAAAGAGAAACAAAATTAGTACTAAGAAAAGAGCTATTATAAGAAACTCACAGGGCCGGGGATTTAGCTCAGTGGCATAAGTACTTGCCTGGCAAATGTGAGGTCGTGAGTTTGATCCCTGGTACCAAAATGGAAAAAAAAAAAAAAAGGAAAACAGGAAAAGAAACTCATATGAGTGAATGTTAAATTGAAATTTCTAAATATATATTTGAAAATAATGAGGAAATTTATCTTCTTATTAAAATCTCAGAAAACAAGCTATTAAACTGTTTAATGGTACAATGCTCTGATAAGTTACCTGAACCATACTTCCTTCCAAAAGTGTGGGAAAACTGATTTTATGTTTTAAAATGAACAATAGGAAAGAGTTGAGATCAAATCCCATTCAAAGATATTATTCAAAAAATTAAGATGTAGGAAAACAGTTCTGTGATCCAATGCTTCTCATTTGTTCTCAGCACCTCTTTACACTGTTAAAAAGCATCAAGGATACCACAAAAGCTTTGTTAATGTGGGTTATATCTATTGATTTTTGCCTAATTCAAAATTAAAATTGAGCAATGTTTAAATATTTATTAGTTTAAAAATAATAATGTATCCATTACGTGTTAACTGTAACATTTTATGAAAAAAATCTAGATTTTCCAAAACAATAAAAGAAAATCTAACGAAAATAGTAGCATTTTTTATATTTATGTCAGTCTCTTTCATATCAGCCTTAGTAGAGGACAACTAGATTCTTACATCTGCTACAGCATTCCACTTGTTATGTGCTATTTTACTGGCAATAAATGAAGAAAATTTGGCCTTACATGGATAAATAATTAGAAAAGGAAGAAATATCTTAACTTTTTCAGATAATCAAATGTCTTTGATATTGCACTGAATTTTGACTAATGGGAGTTGTTTGGAGGTTAGTTGCAAAATGGAATTTGAAACCCTATCAATGAACTTTTCAGTTTCTTCCAATAAAATCCATTGCTGTACTTTTGAATGAACTTTTCCCACACATGACTTTATAATGATGTATTGATCATTCAGATAACAATGGCTCTGAATTATGCAGACCTTCCAGATCTTGACACATTTAAATTACATGTGTAAATATCATCACCAGTCTCACCAGCAAAGTCTTAAATTTTAGAAAGCTGTCAGGCTCATGGTGGCAAATACTAGTTTTGCAAAATTCTAATTTTCACTTGAAAGCTCACGTTTTGTCATGGGCAATAAATAAATATTATCAGTTACTTTCTTGGAGAGTTCAGGTTCACTTAGTTCATTTTCAAATGTTACCAAATGTCCAACTCTGGATGATGACAGTTCATCTGTTAGTCATCCTTCCAAGTAAAGGTGGGATTCTATAAAAAGCAAAAATATGTGGTTAGTTCAGCTAAGGATTTAATTAAAATACTTTTCTAGAAACACACATCATATGCTAGTATGCAGCATGTGTTTTATATGTACTTCTCATTTTTCTACATGGAACATGAAAATGGTGTGTACTGTGGGAACAAGCTTTATGAAATTTATAACTTTTATTGTTTCATCAATTACATTCTTAAATAAAACTTCTTGAAATACGACTATGTAAAATGACTAGTAGAACTTTCTGATACCAGTATCTTAATTTTTACTTAGCCTTGCTTTTGAAGAAATAACATCTTTTTGTGTGATGAAAACAATTTTTGCTTTGCTGTATTCCTAAAAGGTCCTGAACCACACTTTGAGATCCACTGCTATAGACAATGAAAGTACCCAGGTATCCTCAGGTAAAAGATCAAAAGTAATTCAAAATGGGCCAAAGGACAAAAGAAAATAATTCAAAATGAAGCAGAACAACATAAACTTAGAAAAAATTAGAAATAAACTCTCAGAAAGAGTTAGAAATGAAATGAAAAAACATTATTTAAAATATGAAGACTAAGCCAGGTGTGATGGTGACTCCTGTAATACTAACTACTTGGGAGGCTGAGACAGGAGGACCTCAAATTCCAGGCCAGCATGGGCAACTTAGTGAAACCCTGTCTCAAAATGATAAGGCCTGGATGTATAGTTCAGAGGTAGAACACTTGCCTAACATGCATGAGGCTCTTTGTTCAATCTCTAGTACTGCAAAGGCAAAAATATAGAGAGAGCTAATAAACACAATTTATTATTTATTTGTAAAATTAGAAAGTGATAAGGAAGAACTTTTTTTAATTTGCAAAGTTGAAAAATAAGTGTCTTGGGGGGCTGAAGCAAGAGGATTACTGTGAACTCAAGACTAGCCTGGACTACATAGCAAGACCCTGTCTCAAACAAATAAACAGATGAAAAAATAAAAAAGGGTTTGAGAGAAAGTGACACAGACTGAAGATCAAACGTATGCATAATAAAGATCCTGAAGAAGAAACCAAAGCCAGGAGAAAAAATATAATTGGAGAAAGTATTCCTGAAGTGAGAAAAAGATTTAAAACTACAGGACACACCAGTGTCTGTGAATATCAACCCAGAATATCTAACACCAAGACAAATTCTATATTAGTAAAGAACAATAAAAAAGCTTCTATGAACATCTAAGCAAAAGCAGCCTTAGTTTTACAGATGATTATATATGGTATGTTTAAGGGTCACCAACAGCTCTGATGTTAATAAAAGTATTTTGGTTGTTTCAAATGACATGTAAGGTAAAGGAAATCAGATTAACATCAAATTTTTCAACAGCAATAGCATATACCAGAAGAAAATGAAATGATATAGTCAAGATACTTAAAAAGAGAAAATATAAGCCAAGGATTTTATATCCAGAAAAATTGACTCTCAACTATAAAAGACATAAACTATTACTGACAAGCAATAACTCAGGGAATACTTTTTTTACACATGGGCCCTTCCCAAGGAATTTACTAGAGAATAAACTTGAAAAAACCAAAATACTTACAAAATATTGAATCAGAACTGTTGGTGAACATTAAACATACAATATATCATTATCTGTAAAACTAAGACTTAATGCGAACTAAAAGGAAGAGACCCTAGCATGTAATGTCTATATGTTTAGGCAATATAGACATAGCAATCACAAAAACAATTAGGGTGAATGGGAGAGAATAAAGTGAAAAAATGTTTTAAATTATTCTCAATAAATACTGTTTTATTGAGACTATTATATGTGTCCTATGTGGGATTTTTAAAAAATTCAATATTCTAATTCTGTCATCTCCTGTGCCTTTGAGAACCTAGATTTTGAGTATGAAGTAGCCAGGTGTGATGGTACATACCTGTAATCCGAGCACTTGGGAGGCTGAGGCAGGAGGATTGCTGTGAGTTTAAGGCCAGCCAAGGCTACAAAATGAGTTCAAACCCAGCCTGAAATGCAGAGAGAAACCCTGTCTCAAAAACAACCCCCAAAATAAGAACAAACAAATAATTTCTTTAAAAAAAAACAGATATAATTGTAATATAAAAGTGTCTAAATAAAAAGCTGTAGATCTGAATTTGAATTGGAAATATCACTATAAACTTATAAAATATTTTGCCTTACAAAATACAGAGATTTACGTGGTGGTGCACGCCTTTAATCCCAGCACTCAGGAGGCTGAGGTGGACGGAGTGTTGTGAGCGTTGTGAGTTCGAGGCCAGCTTGGGCTACAACTTGAGCGCAAGATTGGCCTGAGCTACAAAAAAAACTAGGGCTGGGAGTTTGGCTCAGTGGCTTAAGCGCCTGTCTGTCAGGCGCGAAGCTGTGAGTTCGATCCCTGGTGCCGCCCAAAAAAAAAAGAAAAAAGAAAATACAGAGATTTAAACAACGATACTAATTAGTTTTGCCCACTGAAAAGGCATAAAATCAGTAACTAATACCAACAGCTAATCTAGTGTGGAAAATGTGGTCTAGAAATACTATTGCTCACTAAAAGAAATCTAAGTTTCTCAGAGAAATGGTTGCTTCTGGATCCACAACAAGGAATGCACAAGATGTGCCTGGAATATCCTGCAATGCTATTCACCAAGGAGTAGTGTGATCATGTCCAAAGAAAGCAGAAGCCAGCTTAAGATGCTCATACTGACCAAAGATAAGAAATTTTGAGTTTCAAAAAGATGATATGTCTTTTCAGTTACTTTCTCATTGCTGGGACAAAATATACAGCACCCACAAATTAAAGGAAAATGTTTCTGTTTGCTCACAGTTTGTAGAGGTTTTAGTCCATAGTTGGCTGACTTCAAGGTAGGGCACCATGGCAGAGTAGAAGTATCTCATGGTAAGGCAGGCAGGAAGCAATAAGCACCTTGCTCTTTCTTACCCTTTTTATTCCATCAAGGCTATAAGTCTACTGGTTGATGCCATTTGCACCCAGGGTGGTCCTTCCCTCTTCAATAAGTCCATTATTCACATCCAGAACTATGCTAAACAAATTAATTAGTAGACTAATCCAGCATCATGCACCCATGATTCAGTCACCTCCCAAAAGCCCCACTCAGGGGGACATCTAGACACAAGCCATAACATAATAATTATAATCAATTGAAACCCATCAAATAGGTTCAGATCTACAAATTCATAATCTTTTAAAAAACTAATTGATCAAGTCAGACCCAAAAGTCCACCAAGTACATGATTCCATTTATACTAAATATCCAGAGAAAATGAATACATAGAGATAGAAAGATTAGCCATTGCTGGAGGATATGGGGAAAGGAGGAAAGAGCAGTAACTAATACATATGTAGGGGGTTTCTTGTTGAGTTGATAGGACCTGGAGCCAGATTATAGTTTGAATTACATTGGGAATGCAGTAAATGGTAAATTTTATGTTATATGGATTTTGCCACAGCTTTTTAAAAGACTGAGAAAAACCTAGTTACATTCAGAGAATTATAGAAAACTAAGTTATTATCTTCAAAGCCAATAAAAGTGAACGAATCAAGAATTTATCCCATCTTGTCCTATATTAATTAATATCTTCACCAAAATCTATGTATTTTATGACAGAGTGACCAAAAAATAGATTAGAGGAAGTACTTTTTTATGAAAGAATTCCAGATGACAATATAAACAAAATGATAGACTTTAACTATTTTTTATCTCCCAATTAATTAATGACTATAGGCATTTAATGCAGATAGTATCGGAAAAAAAAGGAAGACCATCTGAAATCTTGTGTTTCCTGATGATAGAATGGTACCACTAAAATCTTGATAAAGGGTCACAAATCTTTGGATATAGATTGCAACTTTCAGAAAATACAGAAAGAAATATGTTGACCTACACATGACTACGCAATAGGCAACATCGAGGTCTGGGAAACTCTGCAGTTCAAATATCTTAGATATTTCAGAAGATAAATTGTGAAGGAAAAGGGGAGAGGGAAGGAAGGAAGCAGAGGAGAAACTATAGAGAAGACGTTAAAAGCACACAAAAGCAGGGTGTGGTGTCACACCCCTGTAATCTCAGCTCTTGGGAAGCTGAAGCAGGAGGATCATTTCGAGTTCGAGGCTAGCCTAGGCTACCAAGCGAGTTCAAGCCCAGCCTGAACTGCATAGTGAGACCCTGTCTCAAAAAGAAGAACAAATTCAGAATTCTGTTCTACACTCTCCCGCCTTGTAACAACAAAATCAACAATGTATTCAAGCTGGGCATGGTGGCACACAAAGACTCTATGGTATGAAAAAAAAATTAAAATTGAAAGATAAAGTGTGAAAAAAATTTCAAATGAGCAAGAATAAACTATCATGTATAGGGACGCAGGCTTGGCTGTTACACTATGAAGTAAACAAGATGGTGATTACTGAAAAAGTTAGGATAGTCACTGCAGGGAGAAAGAGAGGAGCAGTGGAAATGAGGCACATGGGTGAGGGCCCTGGGGTGGCTGACAAAGGTTTCTACTTCACAATGGGGGTGACTAGTACACGGATATTGACCGTATCATAATTCATTAACCTATGCATTTCTGTTATCAGACGTCTATGTTTGTTTTTATTTTACAATAAAAATATAGAAGAGGAAGAACAGGTTGAGGAGAAGGAGGGGGAGAGGATGGGGCAGGGGAAGAGGAAAAAGAAACAGAGGAAGAGAATGGGGAAGAAGGGCAAAAACAAAATTGTCACCTGCAACAACAAAAGAAAGCCAAGGCAGCCTCCTAACTACCACCTGTTTGGAAGGAGAAGGAGTCTTCCTAATGAAGAGTGAAGTGTTGATGTGTATTTTGATCTAGTGTACCCAACTGGGACTGTTTTTGTGACTTGAACTTCCTTCCAAGACCTCTCCAAGGTAGACCTACACATTACTACTCCACTGAGCAAGATTAACTATAGAGAACCAGTTGGGGTTGGGGGTTGAAAAACAAAGTTAAGTGACTTTTACATTTACACCAGTAAGTCTTGGATGTATAAAAGTGCTGATTATAAGAATGTAAGTAGCTAGCCAGGTGTGGTGGCACATGCCTATAATCCTAGCACTGAGGCAGGAAAATCACAAGACTTTGTCTCAAAACAAAATAAATAAGTTGAGGATGTAGTGCTCTTGGGTTTGATTCCCAGTACCACAATCAAACAATTGTTAAAGTTGGCCCAAAAGAAATTGGCAATCTAAATATATCAATTATAATTTTTTATTGTAAAATATAATTAAACCTCTACATTTTAGAAAACTTTAAATCTTTAAATAATAGGTGATTCTAACACTATTTAAACTATCTAAGACTCCTCCCACACACAAGGGAGCAGAGCCGAGTAGTAGGAGCAGTGCCCCTCCCCGCGACACACAAACAGGTCTCCACCAGACACAGCCCCTGATGCAAGCTCATGACTACATACTAACTCCAAGCTGTTTCTTCATTTTGCTTCCCCACAGCATAGGGCAGCAGAGGTGAAGATTAACCAACTGACCTGATCCTGGAGGAGGATAATGCTCAAGGTGAGAAGGAAGAAACAGAACCCGTACTGGGGACATTAAATCCAACAGCCTAGTCCAACCCCCACCTTGCAGCTTACATAGCAGAGCCCATAGGGCTGCTCATGTTCCCCATCTACCAACAGGAGCAAGGATACGCTTTGGCTTGGACGGTAACCACAATCTGGGGTGAAGGAACAGAGCGGGCTTTGGAGCAGGGAGGTCACACTAAAAACGCATAGGCCCTAAACCTAGGCACAGAAAATCATGTCTGGCTAAATTCCAAGACTGCAGATCTAGGAAAGAAACCACTCCTTCACTAACATGAGTTTTTTTTTTTTTCTTTGACTCAATCTTTTTTTGATATTTCCATTTTGCATTATTTTTATCTTTCACTGAGTTTTTTTGGGTCGAAGTTGGGGTTTTTCTACCCTTTTTTTCTCTTCAGTTTCTTTAATCCATTTTTTTATTCCATTTCAATTTTTTTCTATTCTTTCTTTATTTTATTTCTTGTTTTTGCTCTTTTCTTCTTTTTCTTATATATTGCTTCTTGCAGCTTTTCTCTATCACTATTAATTTCCTTTTATTCCTCAATAGGAGATCCTATCTCACTGTCCTCTTTCTCATATTCCAAAGACAGATTTTTCAAATTTTGCTTTTTTCGTTCACTGGTTCTCTACCTCCCTCAACCTTTACTAGTATAACTATT
>RJWM01037897.1:0-17123 GCA_004363535.1 Dasyprocta punctata | reverse complement strand
GGCACTTGCAGGCGCTTATGTAGCGCAACTTACCCCTGATCCGATCTTGAACTTTGCTGAAGCCTTCCTAAACTGAAACGTCATTTACCTTCAGTGCTTAGTGTTAAGGCATGTTAGTTGTCAGTACTTATACTCTCCCACATGCAACTATGCTTCTGCATCATTTTCTGAACTATCCTACAAAGGGTGAAACTGTCTCAGTAGCAAGCATTTGATTTTGATCAGTCAGTTCCACATGTATTAAAGGTTCCTGCCACAGCCGACATGATAGTGCTCCACTCTTTAATACTGGGACTGGGTGTGGTGCCTTAAAATAGTTATGAATAATGCCTGTTGGTGTTTTGCTATAGTTTAGTGCACTTCTGTTAAAAAGCTGTTGCTTCTGCTTAAGTTGGAGACATGTTTAAATTTAAATTAGTTTCTTTCTTTTTTTTTTTTTTTTTGGCAGCACCAGGAATTGAACTCACAACCTCGCACCTGTCAGACAGGCGCTTAAATCACTGAGCCAAACTCCTGGCTTTTGTTTTTGAGGCAGGGTCGCACTGTGTAGCTCAGGCTGGCCTTGTGCTCACATTGTAGCCCAAGCCGACCTCAAACTTACAACTCTCCTCCTACCTCAGTCTTGCAAGTGCTGGGATTAAAGGCATGCGCCACCATGCCCAGCTTAAATTAGTTTCTCAGTGGTCTCATAGTTGTTCATCTGCAACGTTTTTGTCTGAAACATAAAAGGATGAAATCAAATGGATTTTGTAGTAAAGAAGAAGGAAGAAGTTTATTATTTTTGAAGACTAACCCATTCACATATTTCAGTACACAAGGTTCTTATTAAGAGAACGTGAGCAGTGACAGCTCAGTGGCCAAGCTTGCAAGTGCCACACCCCGCAGTGCGTCACAAGGCAGGGCGGTGCCTGGGCAGGAGGTTCCCTTTTGTGCTTCGATTTGCATGCGTGTGCTTGCTGGTCACAGGGTCCTAGGGAAGACTAGGGGATGAAAGCCTGTGAATCACTCAGGAGAGCTGTCGCATTGCACACACTTCGTAGTCACTCGTGACTAGTGTTATTTACGCTTAGACTGTTTACCAGCTCAGTTAGAGCTGACTGGTAGACTTGAACAGCATGATTTGAGGATGTTGGATGATGTCTAGCAAAGACTACTGCTGTTTTCTACACAATAGCTAAAGTGGTTGAACACATTTATCCTGTCACAGTTACTGTGTGTAAATGTACTTGCCAGATGTAAATTTTCAGAATGCACTAAGTGTTGGTGAGCACTGACACTGGGACTGCAGAGGACATTCAGGGTCGAGGAGGTGGTGGGCCCCTTGGGGACTGGCATCCTGCTGGTGGCGAGGAGTACCCACTTACCCGAGCCCTCAGGCAGGTGCAACTGGTCATTCTTTGTGCCTCAGTCACCTTCCAAAGAAAATTAGCCAGAGAAACCACCAAATCCCATTTACTGGGTGATGGCAGGTCATCAGTGCATTTAGAAAAACATTCGCCTTTCAGAATATTAAATTATACAGGCATTGCAAACATTACATACACATACCTCGTCCCTATAGGAACTTTTTTTTTCGTGGCACCAGGGATCAAATTCACAGCCTCTTGCCTGCCAGACAGGCGCTTAAGCCGCTGAGCCAAACTCCCGGCCCTGGTTTTTTCAGGCAGGGTTGCACTATATAGCTCAGGCCAGCCTTGCGCTCATGTTGTAGCCCAAGCTGTCCTTGAACTCACAACGTGCCTCCTACCTCAGCCTCCCAAGTGCTGGGATTAACCCTATAGGAACTTCAGAAATACTTTTTTGGGGAAGGACCTAAATGTCTTGGTGGACATAATTCAGCTGTCTTTCTTGAGAATTTCTTTTTGTGAATCTGCTTTTCATTTCCCCCAGTCATGTGAACACTTGAAATAATCTGATTTTGCCTTTTTTTTTTCTATCCTTCTGTTTCCACCTGTGAATGTTTTTTTTGTTAGAGAGACACACTAAATATTGAACCCAGGGTATTTGCACTGAGGTACATCTCTAGCCCTTTATTTTTTGAGACAGGATCTTGTTAAGTTGTTATGTTACACAGACTGGGTTTGAACTTGGAATCCTGCTTCAGCCTCTGATTTGCTGGGATTGCCGGTGTGGGCCATCAGGCATGGAATAGCAGTCTTCCTGAAGGGCAGAACTGAGGGTCCTGAACAGAGACCTCCTGTGTAACCTGTCACCACAGCAATCCCAGATTCCTCAGCTAGACACTGGGGAGCCATTCATTTCAGGATCTCCCGCCCCCCCCCCCGCCCCACACACACACACTACTCTGCTTCCCACTTGTTCTCTGCTTCCCATTTAGGACTGTAGGCGGTTGAGATATGATGAGTTTTTTCCAGACTCTTTCATTCTAGAACCCACCCTGGTTTTCAAGGTTTCCTAATGCAGAGCTTGTTCTGTTTCTTTAGGATACACCCTGGCTGACTTACTGGACCTTACAGAACTGAGTGTCTGATTTTGAATTTTGTGATTCTGTATTGACTCATACAATAGAGCACAAAGTTACAAGAGCATCCACTGTGTCCTGTCAGTTAGTTACTGTATCGGGTGATATGCTATGTACCCCCAAGTCCTCACATACTTTTGATGGGGCTAAGTCTGGCGCTTGCTTGTGTTCGGTTTGCTGTACCCGCCCAGGGGTGGAGCCGACATACAGTGTAAGGGAAGGCAGGTCTTCCGCTTCTGCTCTCTCTTTCTCTTGCCAGCACGCCTTGTGACTTGCAGCCGCCATGAACAGCAGACCCGCCACGCCACGCTATCTTGGAGCCAACTTAAGTATGGACTGAAACTTGTGAGAAACTGTAAGAATAAACCTTTCCTTCCCTAATTTTGGGTGTCAGGTATTTTGTCTCAGCAACAAGTAAAAAGTAACTAAGACAGTTACTGTGTAACTCACTCAACAGATCCCACTGGAAGCTCTGCCCTGTGTTTCAGTAAATACTAAATACCATTACCTAGTATTTAAAGAAATCAGGGTTGAGATTAAGTCAAAATGAAATTGTACCATGAGGCTGACTTTCAGATATTTTTACTTTTAAATCTTAGTGGGTTTCAGCCTTTATGGAAAAGAGAAGATGAAGCTTGTGGGGAAAGGTTGCTAGGAAACCCTTTTCATTTCCTTTCTTTGCATTTTCTCTATTTTTTAAAATAATTTTTAACTGAAACATAAAAGTTATGGGGCGGTGTGATATTCAGGTAATGTGCGCACTGTGTCCTGTTGAAATCAAATTGAACATCCCTACTCGAATGTTTATCCCTTCTTTACGTTTTGTAAAACCCTTCACAGCTCCTTCTCCTGGCCGCGTGAGTGATGCAGTAGGTTCCTTACATCCGGAGCTGCCGCTCTCCCGCCTCAGGTGGCCACGCTCTATCTTAGCCTTTGCCAGCTCAGCTGTTTTGCGTTCTGCACCAATGAGATCGTGCACTGTCTTTTATGCCTGGCTTAGTTCGCATGACGTAATCACCTCCAGTCTGCCCAGGTCGTACCAAGGACAGGCTTGCTCGCTTTCTGTGGCTGAGTGATACTCCTTCGTGTGTGCATACCTCGTTTTCTTTGCCCATTCACCTGTCGCTGGGTGCCTAGGTTGGTCCCGTGTCTTGGCTGTCATGGTTCGTGCTGCACTGAAGGCAGGTGCAGAGGCCTCTGGAACATGCTGATTCCATTGCCTGTGGCTCTGTACCACATGGGACAGGGTCATATGGGAAGTTCTGTTTTTTATCTCGTGAAGAAACTCCATACCATTTTTCATAATGTGTTCAGTGCCCTTTAAATCATATCTAAAGCCGTCAGTCACTAAGACAAACTTGATTTAGGATTAGTTGTGGCTTGTTACTTTAGGAGAGAATATATACTAACTTTCCTTCATCTCTATCCTTTGCCACCTCTTTTTCTTAAATCTGCAAGATGCTAGAAAGAAATACATTTTAACTTATTAAGGGAATTACAGATTTTTTTTTTCTTTTTCATGCTGGAGATTGAAGCTGAGGGCTTACACTTGTTAGGCAAGCACTCTGAACCTGAGCTGTCACCCTCAACCAGTATTTTGGTTTGTGTTTGCTTGTTTTGACATCCTTTCTTGCTATGTTTTCCAGTTTCCATGCTGACCTCAAACTGGGCTCAAGGGATCCTCCTGTCTTTCCTTTCAGGGTAGCTGGGACTACAGAAATGTGCTAATACTGTGCCTGACTACATCTCTCATCAATAAAAGTAATTAACTTGATTTTAACAACTGACAGTTGTAATTGTTTATTTATAGTATTTTTTTTTTCACACAGAAAACCATTGGCAAGATTGCAACATGCTTGGAATTGTGGAGTGCAACTTTATGGGTAGAGATTTTTCCTTCTTTCTAATACAAGGCCAAAAAATTATTCTGATAAGACCTTAGGCATTCATGTCCAAAGCAGTGTTGTCTCAGTATTTTATAACAATAGAAATTTATCAGTTGAACTCAGACTTAAATGATTTAGTTATTTTGTGAACTGTGGGGATAAAAGATAAGACTTAAACATTTTCTATTACTTTTGGCCTGAATGTTCCAAGAATGTAAAAACAAACAAAAACCAGTTTAGGACTTTTCATTTGGCTATTTAAAAATACGAAATGGATTCATTTGGACTATTTGGTTCTTGCTACATAAAAAACATGTTGAAACCTTTGTAATCAAAGATGTAATATGCGTATTTTGAATTTAGTCCACATAGTCCCAAGAAGAATTTAAACTGGAGGACCTGAAGAAGCTAGAGCCAAGTAAGTTTTCTGATGTCTTTCAGTGATCCTTCTTTTAAAGAGTGCTTTTTATCTGTTACAGATACGACATTTTGTGGCGCAGATGCTGATCCAAATTACTCCCTGTAATACTGAGTCTTGTGTGATCTTTTCCGCCCTTTTAAAATTCCTGCAGTATGTTTTGGATTTCATCCTCACTGTAGAATGTACGAAGCTGTGCTTCATCTAGATGTATTGAAGCCTTGCTGTGTTTTGAGGGCTTTCATGGGCTGTCGTTACTCTGGCAGATGTTGGGACACAGTGAGTCACTGATGCCGTCCTTCTGTGGGGCGTTGAAAGCTGCAGTGTCTGTGGGGCTGTGCTGTGAAATACTTCCTTGTATCTCCTTTTTTCCCAGTCTTCAAAACTTTTTGAGGTAAACAGTTTCTTCAACTCTTTTAGTGCTTAGGGTCCTGCCAAGTAAACTCTGTTAGCTCGTTAAAATGAATGCCCTCTTAGGAGAAACGTCTGCAGGGCGGCGAAGTTGAATAGGAGACTGAGTGAATGGAAGTCAGATATTCCCCTACACTGAGACAAGATTCCCCATCTTAGCTGTTTATGTAAACATGGACTGGGAGATTTTATTTATCCAATTTTAAGTCAGCTTTTTAAGTAGGGAATCATAAAATCTTGGCGTTTTAGACTAAAAAAAAATACAAAGAATCAACGAATCGAAGAGTTGATTCTTTGAAAGATTAAATAAAATTGATAAACCCTTAGTCAACCTTATCAAAAAGAAAGGACTCAAATCCATGCAATTAGGAATGAAAAGGGTGAAATCACAATAGACCCTGTCGAAATCCAGAAAATTATCTATACCTACTTTGAAAACTTCTATTCTAATAAGATGGGAAAATATAGAAGAAATGGACAGTTTCTTAGATACACATGAATTACCAAAGCTGAATCAAAATGATATAAAAATCCTAAACAACCCAATATCAATAAATGAAATTAAAGATGAAATTAAAAATTATCAACAAGGAAGAGCCCAGGCCCTGATGGATTCACTGCTGAATTCTACAAGAAATTTAGTGAAGATCTAACACCACTACTTCTCAAACTCTTTATTGAAATTGAAAGGGAACCAATAGTCCCAAATTCATTTTTGGAAACAAGCATGACTCTATTTCCAAACCCAGAGAAGGATCCAACTAAGAAAGAGAATTGCAGGCCAATCTCCCTAATGAACATTGATGCAAAAATTCTTAAGAAGATACTGGCAAATAGACTGCAGCAAATCATCAAAAGATTGTACACTATGATCAAGTAGGATTCATCCCAGGGATGCAGGGATGGTTCAACATACGTAAATCCATAAATGTAATATACCATATTAACAGAGCCAAGGGTAAAAGTCATATGATTATTTCAATAGATGGAGAAAAAGCTTTTGATAAAGTTCAGCACCCATTCATGATAAAAACTCTACAGAGAATTGGAATAGATGGTCTTTGTCTCAATCTGATAAAAGCTATCTATGAGAAACTGATAGCTAACATCATACTAAATGGACAAAAACTGAAAGCTTTCACTCTAAAATCAGAAACAAGACAAGGATGTCCACTCTCTGCACTCTTATTCAACATAGTTCTGGAAACTTTAGCTAGAGCAATTAGACAAGAGAAAGGAATAAAAGGAATAAAGATAGGATAGGAAGAAGTTAAACTAGCATTGTTTGCAGATGACATGATACTCTACCTAGTAGATCCCAAAAATTCCACCAAGAGACTTCTGGATTTAATAAGCAGATTTAGCAACATAGCAGGTTACAAAGTCAGTACTCAAAAATCAACAGAATTTTTGTACGTGAAAAATAATCTCAGAGAGAAATTAGGGAAACAGTACCTTTTACAATAGCATCCAAAAAAATGAAATATTTAGGAATCAATCTAATGAAAGATGTAAAAGAGCTCTATACTGAAAACTATGGTACTCTGAAAAAGGAGATTGAAGAGGATATTAGAAGATGGAGAGATACTGCATGCTCTTGGGTAGGAAGAATCAATATAGTCAAAATGGCCATACTTCCAAAACTGTTATACAGATTCAATGCAATCCCAATCAAAATTCCAATAGCATATCTTACAGAATTAGAGAAAACAATCCTAAGATTCATCTGGAACAAGAAGAGATGTAGACTAGCAAAAGCAATCCCGGGCAACAGAGACAAGACAGGGAGCATCACAATTCCTGACCTGAAATTATACTATAAAGCTACTGTGAGAGAAACAGTGTGGTACTGGCAAAAAAACAGACCTGAGAATCAATGGAATACATTAGAAGACCCAGAAATAACTCCAGACACACTAAGCTATCTTATCTTTGACAAAGGTGCCAAACACATTCACTGGAAGTTAGTCTTCTTAATAAATGGTGTTGGAAAAACTGGCTTTCCACATGCCAGAGATTAAGATTAGACCCATATCTTTCACCATGTACTAAGTTAAAATGTAAATGGATTTCAGATCTCAACACTAAAACAGAAACATTAAATCTGATGGAAGACAAAACTCTTGAAGACATTGGTGTAGGCAAAGACTTTAGGAATAAAAGCCAGACTACAGGAATTATTGCAAAGAATCAACAAATGGGATCTCATTCTATTGAAAAGCTTTTGCACAGCAAGAGAAAACACCAACAGTGTGAAGAGACTACCCACGATGTGGGAGAAAAATGTTTGCCAGCTGTCCCTCAGATAAAGGATTAATATTGAAAACCTATAAAGAACTTTAAAAAAAATCACTCCTCCAAGATTTAAAGATCCAATCCAAAAATGGGCATCTGAGATGAACACATACGTCTCAGGTGAAGTACAAGCAGCCAATCAATATGTGAAAAAAATGTTCAACAGCACTGGCCATTCCAGAGATGCAAATGAAAGTTCCAGCTCATCCCAGAAAGAATGGCTAGTATTAAGAAGTCAAGCAAGAACAAATGCTGGAGGGGCTGTGGGCAAAAAGGAACCCTTCTCCACTGTTGGTGGGAATGCAGGCTGGTACAACCACTGTGGAAGTCAGTGTGCAGATTCCTCAAAAAGCTAGGTTTGGAGGTCCCATTTGACCCAACTACTTCCCTTCTGGGTATCTTCCCAAGAGAACTAAAAACATCCTACCACAGCAATATATGTGCATCTATGTTCATAGCTGCCCAGTTCATAATAGGTAGATCTTGGAAACAACCTAAATGCCCCTCAACTGAGGAATGGATAAAAAAGATGTGGTATTTCTACATAATGGAATACTACTCAGCTATAAAGAACAATGAACTAGACATTTTCACTCTTAAGTGGCTGAGTACCGAAGATATACTTCTCAGTGAACTAAATAAGTCAACTATCGCATTGTTGCACTGGTGTGATGAACTGAAACAAAATCTATGTGTATAAAAAATTAGTTAAGACAGTTAAAAAGAATTTTGAGTGAAAAATAGTTGTCTCAGGGTTAATTTCAGAATTTATTTTTATTTATTATTTATTTTTATTTTTTTGTGTGTGTGTGGTGCTGGGGATCAAACTCACAACCTTGCACTTGCCAGACAGGTGCTTAAGCCATTGAGCCAAACTCCCAGCCCTAGTTTTTTTGAGGCAGGGTTGCACTACGTAGCTCAGGCTGGCCTTGCGCTCGCATTGTAGCCCAAGCCAGCCTCGAACTCATAATGCTCTTCCTATCTCAGCCTCCCGAGTGCTGAGATTAAAGGCGTGTGCCACCATGCCCGGCCAGATTTCATTTTTAATGTGAAATGTTTGTTTGAAAACAATAGAGCAGTCATTACAAGAAAGACAGTCATAAAGCAGGTTTCTCTTGACTCATTGAGGCAAAAGTTTTGTGCTAATAATTTGTTGGATAATGTTTCATGTCTCTATTTTTTATCCTAAATAATTTCAGGGAAATAATAATATGCCATGTGTTAATGATTGTTATTCTCTTATTGGCTGGTTGTGAAATTGTTTTGTTTTGGTTTCTTACTTTTGTTTAAAAGAAAAAAAAAAAAAGAAAAAAGATCTGCTGTTCGTTGTTCAAGAAAGGAGAGAAAGGAAAGCGTGAGGAACCTCCGCCACCACCACCAGCATACCGTCCCGGACCCGCGAGGGAACTGGCCACACACCTCCCTCCTTTTCGCCACCGGTTGTCCGCATCCTAGGACTTGTTCCAGCATACTGTTAAAACACGGTGGATTACTATGAAGTTCTAGGCATGCAGAGACATGCCTCCCATGAGGACATGAAGAAGGCATACCGGAAACTGGCACTACAGTGGCATCCAGATAAAAATCCTGAGAATAAAGAAGAAGCAGAGCGAAAATTCAAACAAGTGGCTGAGGCATCTGAGGTCTTATCAGATGCTAAAAAACGGGACATCTATGACAAATATGACAAAGAAGGCTTAAATGGTGGTGGAGGAGGTGGAAGTCATTTTGACGGTCCATTTGAGTTCGGGTTCACATTCTGGAACCCAGATGATGTCTTCAGGGAATTTTTTGGTGGAAGGGACCCATTTTCATTCGACTTCTTTGAGGACATAAGCGCCTGCCTGGCAAGTGTGAGTTTGTGTGAGGTCATGATTTCAATCCCTGGTAGTAAAACAAAAAACAACCCCCCCCAAAAAAAAACCTCAAAACACAGTCACATTGCTAGTAAATGTCAAAACTGGGACTTAACTAATGTGTGCTACATACTTACATGATATATGTTTAGGTTTGGTTTTGTTCTTTCTCTACTAGGGATATTGGACAAAATTGAGTGGATATTGCAGAGTTCCTATATACACTCCCTATTCCCAAGTCAATGCTAGATAAGTGCTCTAGCGTGGAACTATACCCTCAGGCCTTTTTGTCTTTCCCTTGTCTTGTGGTTCTGGGACTGGAACCCAGGGCCTTCACACTAAACTGTATCCCCAGTCCTTTCTGGGAGACAGGACTTGCTAAGTTACTAAGTCATCCAGGTAGGGCTTGTACTTGTGATCCTCCTGCCTCAGCCTCCCAGAGTGCTGGGATTATAGGTGGGTGCCACCGTACCTGGACCCCAGTCCTCTTTATTTTTGTTTTGAGGCAAGGTGTCACTAAGTTTCCAGGTTAACCTTAAATTTGTAAACCTACTGCCTTGGCCTCCCAAATATCTGGGATTTTAGGCATGTGTCACCATGTCAGGCTTATGTGATACGTTTCTAAAGGCTTTAATTTTAGAGAATTTTAGGTTCATAGCAAAATGGGGTGGGCAAGCTGGGGATATAGCTCAACAGCGCAGCACCTACCTAGCAAGTACAAGGTCCTGAGTTCAACTTCAGGCACCTAAATAAATAAAAAATAAACGAAAATTGAGTGGGCATTCCAGGATTTCCTTACACACCCAGTTCCTCTTCCTAGCAGATAGCTAACTGCTTTATAGGAATCCCGCAGGCATTGCTGATGCTTTGTTAGGAGCTTAATACCTCTGAGCCAGTCTCAAGGACCTATCAAAATGCTGCAATGAGATTTTTAAGGATGACCCATCAGCCTTCCACTGTTTTTTTTGTTGTTGTTGTTTGTTTGTTTTGTTTTTTGTTTTTAAGACTGAGTCCCCAATGTATGTACCATACATTGGATCAACGTGCTTTGAAATTCTGTTGTAGTTTTTCTTCTTCTTTTTTCTTTCTTTTTATCCTTGAATAAAATGAATTTGGGAAAAAAAAAGACTGAGTCTCAATATGCAGTTCAAACTGACAGTGAACTCACTATGTAGCCAAGGCTGGCTTCAAATTTGCAGGCGTCTCCTGCCTCAGCTTCCTAAGTGCTGGGATTACAGGCATGTGTCACCATACCTGGCTTCCACTTAGTGTTTAAGGGGAACAGCTCCTGGCTACGACAGTAGAGAGAATACTCATCAGTGGCCCTTTTCCTCTCTTTTCCAAGTCAGTCTCCAGCCTCAGCCTCATCTCTGCAGGATGAGACCCCTTTTAAGAGAGAACCAGCCCTGGCACTGACTGGCTATGTGATCTTGAGCGAGCCTGCTTCCTGCTCTGGGCCCGTCTCCCTATCTGCCTAATGAGGGAGTCTGTCCAGCGCTGCCATCTTGACTGTTCATTCTGACTCCTCTACTATGCTCCTGCCAAGCAGACTTAAATGTTTATTTGTGCCACAGCTCCCTGACAAGTGACGCAGGGGCCTGAGAAGGCCATGTGCCAGGTACAGTGTTAGCTTTGGGTGGGTCCTGGTTATCTCCTTGGCGACAGCTGGAGCAACTGGCATTTATGACCCCATAACACGTCTCCTGCCCTTCCTGTCTCTATCTGAAAACTGGTGATGAGGGGTTGACAGCTTAGTGAAAGGTCCCGAGGACATCCCATCCCAAGGATTCACTCAACTCATCAACTTCTCAGGTACTTGGACTTCCTGTGACCCATCTGTTCTCTCTGGATTCTTCTGTTGCAAGGGTAGAAACTCAGCTCCAATGGATTTAAAAGAAATAATTGATACACATGCCTAAGAAGAGTAGAGATGGGAGGTTAGTTTCAGGGAGGATTTGATTCAGCATCTCATGTCACCAACCAAAGACTCTTTCCTCTGTTCTGCTTCCCAGGATGTTAAACTCATCCTTTTTTTTTTTTTTTTTTGTGGCACTGGGGATCAAACTCACAACGTCGCACCTGCCAGGGCAGGCGCTTAAGCCACTGAGCCAAACTCCCGGCCCTAGTTTTTTGAGGCAGGGTCACACTATGTAGCTCAGGCCAGCGTTGCGCTCACGTTGTAGCCCAAGCCGGCCTCGTGCTCACGTTGTAGCCCAAGCTGGCCTCGAACTCACAACGTTCCTCCTACCTCAGCCTCCCGAGTGCTGGGATTAAAGGTGTGCGCCACCACGCTTGGCTAAACTCTTTTTTTGCTAGCTGGGTGTGGTGGCACACTCCTGTAATCATGGGTTTCAATCATGGGGACACTACCCTGGGATTAGAGTTTATCTAATCCTAATCACTTTCCAAAGGCTCCATTTCTAAGCACCATAATCAGATTAAGTTTTCTGTCTCTCAGTACTATTAGTTTAAGAGTAGGGATGAAGTTGGGGGTGAGGAGTACAAACCATATTCAAACCGTAACAACTGGATTTTCTGTTGATCCCAGTGTTCCTAGGGATTCAATCTCACAAATTCACATTCAACAGAAGGAAGAAAACCAACCTCATGCCAGGTGTGGCGATACATGCCCATAATCCCACACTCTTGAGGCTGAAGCAGGAAGATCACCATGAGTTTGTGGGGTTTTGGGGGGGTTTTGTTGTTGTTGTTGTTGTTAATGTTGTCGTTTTTGTTTTTTTTGAGACAACTGTGTAGTCCTTAAACTCACTATGTAGCCCAGGCTGACCTTGAACTTGCAGCAATCCTCCTGCCTCTGCCTCCCATGTGTTGGGATTGTAGGCATGAGACACCAGGCTCCGCAAATCACTGTGAGTTTGAAGTCAGCCTAAAGTACGTAGTGAGAGCCTGTCTTGCCATTACCCCTCCTCCAAAGAAATAAAGAGAAAAGGAAATCAGCTTCTCCGTCCCTTCAACAGCAGTCCTGGGACTGAGCACTGTTGGGGCTGATTGGCTGGCGTGGGGCTGCAGGCCCTCTGTGACCCAGGTCTGCTCCCGGAGCCCAGCCTGCTGATGGGCTTAGCTCCAATAGTCTGGGCTGGGCGCTAACTATTGTCACTTCCTAGTCCCCTCCCAAGGAGCCAACTAGCACCTGGCCATGGTAGGCACTTTCTTCATTAAGTCCACAGTTATTTAATGAGTATCTACCATGTGCAAGAAATGATACCCGATGCCGATGCTGGGGAGAAAGCAGTGAATGAGAAGACGGGGTCCTTGGCCTCAGCATCTCCTCCAATAAGGGTGACAGACCCATAAATGGGCGAGGACAGCGCAAGGCCATTAGTGCCAGACGGAGATTACAGGAAGGGACTCTTGTGACATGGGAGGAGAGGGATAGAAGTAAGGCGTCAGTAAAGGTTTTGCTATTTTTTGAATTTTATTTTTTGAGATGGGATATGTATTGTGTATCAGTTCCCCCAAATGAATCATTATTATGCGTGTCAAACATATAAAACACCAAAAGGTAAAATAAAATAAAACCATTAAAAGCACTGGGATGCGCCAGGTGCACACCTGTAGTCCCAGCATTTGGAAGGTTGAGACAGGAGGATTTGCTGTGAGTTTGAGGTCAGGCTGAACTACATAGTGACACCCTGTCTCAAAAACAAAACAAAACAAAACAAAACAAAACAACTGGGGATATAGCTCAGTGGCACAGTGGATATAGATCCTGGCAAGTGCAAGATCCTGAGTTCGATTTCAGATACCAAAAAAAAAAAAAAAAAAAAAAGGTGGGGGGCAGGGTGCTGGGAATGTAGCAAGGTCCTGGGTTCAATCCCTAGTGCCTCAAAAAAAAAAATTACTTTTTTTTCTTGCTATGCTGGGGATGGAATAGAAGTACTCTTGGTCCAATAGCCCAGCACTCTCCCACTGAGCTACACCCCTAGCCTGTGAGGTAAGATACAGATAACTAAATTTACCAGCTTCATCATTGCTAAGGGTACATTTAATCATTCAAGAGTTTGGCAGCATTAAGTTCATTCTCCTTGTTGCACAGCTACCACCACCATCAGAATGTCTCATCGTTCCAAACTCCAGCTCTGTCCCATTACACAGTACCTGCGCCGCCTGCCTTGCCGCAGGCTCAGAGAACCCGCTCCTTCCACTCTGCCTGCGGACCTGGCCACCTGACGGTCCTAGGGAACTCCGGTGGCGCGTTTCCTTTCCTGACTGGCTTTTTTCACTTAGCACGACATCTTCAAGGTGCACCCATGCTGCAGTGCGTGGTCAGAATTTCCTTCCTTCTAAAGGCTGAATAATATCCCATTGTATGTTACCTCCCACACTTATCCATCCACCTGTCGGTCCATGCATCCATCTATCTATCCAGCGGCTGTTGTGTATCCATCGATCCCCTTCCAGACACTGCCTTCATGTGTTTGACCAACTAGAAGCTCCCAAACGCCGTCCTTTTGGGTTTTTATGAGGCTTCACTCATCTAGCCCTCACAGTCTTTGCTTTCGGAGAACCCAGACTAAGCTATCAGGAAATGTCCCAACGACCATTTGGCTTCTGCTGCACCTTCTAAAACCACACCAGTCTTCTAGCGCGTGCGTTCTTGTTTCCTGTGTATCCCGAGACTGACACTTGCTTTAGGATCTAATCAGACTCTGTCTTCCGGTCACTGTCGGTCCATTGATGAAAAGCGGGCCCCCTCTTAGTTTGCTGCAAAGAGGCAGAGGCCCGATGTTGCAACTCAGTCCTGAGTTCCCTGTCATAGTGAATTTACCAAGAGAAGAGCCAGGGTGAGAAGGGGGTTGACTGAGTTGAGAGGGACCCTGGTTACAGAGCTCGCTCTTCCCACTGGCCTGGGACGTCCAGTCACTGCTGATGATGCCAAATCTTTGTGGAAAGCAATCTGTCAGTGGTTTTGTTTTTTTGTTTTTTGTACAGGGGATCGAACTCACAACCCCACGCCTGCCAGACAGGTGCTTAGACCACTGAGCTAAATCCCTGGCCCTATTTTTTGAGACAAAGTCTCACTATGCAGTTCAATCTGGACCTGAACTCACTTTGTAGCCCAGGCTGGTCTCAAACTCACAATGATCCTTCTGCCTCAGCCTCCTGAGTGCTGGGATTGAAGGTGTGCACCACCACACCTGGCAATCTGTCAGTGTTTACCAGGACTTCTTTTTTTTTTTATCAGAACTGTTAGGGATTGAATGCAGGGCCTTTGCACTGAGCTACATACCCTGCCATTTTTATTTATTTATTTTGAGACAGAGTCTCGCTACATCCTTAAATTGCTCAGGCTGGGCTCAAATGTGCGATCCTCCTGCCTCAGCCCCCCAGAGTGCTGGGATTATAGACGTGCACCACCGTACTCAACTACCCAAGGATCATTTTACCAAGCAGTCCTGCTTCTGAGAGTTTAGCCTAATGAAATACAATGTGACATTCAATGTAGTTTATTGATAATAATGAGAAACTAAAAGCAGAATGTGTACCAACAACAGAGTCAGCTCTCTGTGTCTGGCGGCTCCACATCTGCAGATTTGACCAACCGCTGGTGGAAGAAGTTCTGAAGAGCAAAACTTGAATTTGCCGTTCTCCAAACACCATGCCGAGCCTGAATCGAAGAAGTGCTGTGGCTCCCACTACTTTTCAGACCTCGATCTCTCCGCAGACTCACTTCTGGAGCATGCGTGCCTTGCTTCAAGGTTATGTGTGTAGTTAGGCCTGCAAGGGTGGTGTCTCTACTGCACAGGGACAGACCATTTTCTTGTCATTATCTCCTAAGCAATGCGTAGCATTTATAGTGTGTCAGAATTGTTTGTTTTTGTTTCTTGAGGGAGACTGTCACTGCATAGTTCAGGCTGATTTTGAACCCATGGTGATCCTCCCGTCTCAGTCTCCTGAGGGCTGGGATTACAGGTGTGTGTCACCACATTTGGCCTGCATTAAGTATTTAAAGTAATCTAGAGATGGTGTAAAGTATACAGGAGGATGTGTGCAGGTTACATGCAAGTACTATGGCATTTTATGTAAGGAGCTTGATAGATTTTTGTAACCCCACGGGGGGGGTTTAGAACCAACCCCCCATGGATACTGAAAAATGATTGAATATCTATAGGTTGAAATTCTTTTTGTTTTTACCCATATTTTTTTCTTTGAGACAGGGTCTTGCTTTGTAGTTCAGGCTGGACTTGAACTCACTATGTAGCCCAGGCTGGCCTCAAACTCAAAACAATCCTCCTGCCTCAGCCTCCTGAATGCTGGAATCTCAGGCATGCACCACGATGTGGGGCAGGTTGAAATATTCCTCAGCCATTAAAAATAAGCCTGATGGTACTGAGAACTGAACCCACAGGCTTTTTATTATGCTACATCCCTAGCATCACCTCCACACATAACACCCATTGTTTTGAGACATCTTACTAAATTTCTAAATTGCCCAGGTTGGGCTCAAACTTGTCATCTTCCCACCTCAGCCTCCCAGAGTGGGATTATAAGCATGTACCACCACCTCACCTGGCGTGTTTCTTTATTTAGGCAGGGACTTGCTAAGTAGGCGGAGCCTCAGCTTCTTGAGTGCTGAGGCTATAGGTGTGTGCCACCATGACCAGCAAAGGAGACCTTTTCAAAGGAGCAGAGTTTTGGTGTTGTCTCCTCTCCCCCAAGTATTTAGAACTTGTAATTTGTCCTAAAAGCACTGAGGTTAAAAAAAAAAAAAGGATAAACTCATTCAGGTAAACTCATGATTAAAAAAAAAACAAAACCCTGCAGGGAGTGATAATGAGCCCACAGGGCCAGAGAGGCTCTCACTTCAGTGGGTCTTTGCAAAGTCCTCGCCCAGGCCCTCATTCACATGTGAAGGAGGGTAGTGGGGGTCCACAGCCAGCTCCCCCTGACAGCACATGGGACCCCAGTTTCACTCCAAACCACACATCTGTCCTCCTGAAGGAAAATGTCATTTTGGAACTGGAGGGACTTGGAGTTCATCCCAGACCCAGATGCCAAGAAGCTGGATGACCAGAATGAGGCAATGGATGGAGAGTAGGAAGGACCCCTGACTCCAACCCTGAAGTATATAGGAAAATGAAGACCTCAGATCACTGACAATCCCTAATACCGGGGGAGTGGATTCATCCAGAAATAGGCAACCCTGACTATAAACCGGACCTCACTCTTTGCCACTATTATAATATCAGTGTTCTCAGCTTTGACCTTTGGCAGGTAAACCTGGCAACATCTTCTACAATTTCCTTCTCACAGATGATGAAGTGTTCACTAAAGAGGTTGGCAGTAAAACCTGGGGAGTAAGAAAGAATGTAGAGAAGCAATGGAGAAACAGAAAAAAGAAGACAGGAAGGAGAGGTCAAGAAGAAAAAGGAAAAGGAGAAGAAATGAGAAGATGGCATCTGCAGACTTCACACAGATGAAGATGAAGAGGATGAAGTGGAGGTCGAAGAGGAACCAGAAAATGACAGGCAGAGGCAAGAAGATGATAGTGAAAGAGCATTTCTGGGTTAAAATGGAGCAGCCCATGTTGACCAGAAAGATGAGCTGTAACTAGGGGAAAGCTAACACATAGAAGCAAATGATAGTGCTAAAAGGAGAGGCGGTCACATGGCTAGCAATATTTGGGGAGCAAGTTAACTTGGTCTTTGTAAATAAAGCTGGATTTGTATTTCCACCCTGCTCCGTTGTGCTATGTAATCTTAGAAAAGTCATGTCCCATCTTGGGACTATTTCCTTATTAATGGAAAGAGTGA
>RJWM01037896.1:0-17149 GCA_004363535.1 Dasyprocta punctata | reverse complement strand
TTTTTTTTTTTTTTTTTTTTTTTTTTTTTTTTTTTTTTTTTCTTTTTTGGTACTGAGGATCGAAGAACTCACAACTTTGTATGTGCCAAGCAGGTGCTTAGGCCACTGAGCTAAATCCATGGCCGTATTTTTTGAGACAGGGTCTCACTATGCAGTTCAGGCTGACCTTGACCTCACTTTGTAGCTCAGGCTGGTCTTGAACTCACAGTGATCCTCCTGCCTCAGCCTCCCAAGTGCTGGGCTTAAACATGTCCGCTACCACACCTGCCTGAGGCTAAATTCTTTGATTCTTCATTTACATACGCTCACAGGTGTTACTGAGTTTTTATTGAAACTTGAAAGTGTAAATGATTAAATCATATTTTTCAGATTTCTGAGCTGTAGGGCATAAGAGTTAATGTTTACCTAAATTTAACTAAAAGTTTAAAGCAGAAAGGCAAGGAAAAAAACTAAGAATTTTGTGTATTTTGAATTATCTTAGGGGAAAAAATTGTACTCTGGAAAACTCTTAAGTGAAGTATAAGTAAAGTCTGTTTATTTCTGAAGACTGACAGAAATGTCTAAAAAGCAATATGGTATGTAGCATGTGTTGGATTACAAATTACAGGGCCATTATTTTGAAAATTATAGACCAAGTTTAACATCTGTTTTTTAGGGAACTTAATTGTAGGCCTGAAAGAAGGCTGTTCATTCTAGAATGTTTGAAATGAGTACTAATGATTTCCAGGCCCACAGAAACCTTTGTGCTATAGCCACTTATCAGAAAAGGGATGGATGGAAGAATGTCTTTGTGTTTTGTGTGCAGGACCAGTTCTTCCACCATCTCTCATCACTGGCTAACTTTAGAATTTTAAGGCCTCAAAGCTAGTAAGAGTCTTTTATGGTAAGAGTGACAAGGGTTAAAAGTGACAAATTATGAGATAATTTGCCTTTAATTATTTTTTATGTAAATCTAGTTGGAGTCATTACTAAAAGAGCCTCAGTTTTTAGGAGTTAATTGCAATGCTGGTGTGAGTTTATATTACCTCAGAGACATGTAATTATTACAGAGTCAGTAACATTTACAAAAAGTATTATTTCTGAAGAGTTAAGCATTAAATTTACTAATGACTGTCAGTTGTTGAGCACTTACTGTGTACCAAGCACTTTTATGTTACTATCAATTCTGCGGAAAAATATTATTGCCAGTTTCACAGATGATAAAACTACAGCTTAGAGAGTTTAAATAAGTCATCTGAATCACTCATGTAATAAGGATGTGATCTGGATGTACCCTGTCCATACTCTTCCCGTTACTCTAGGCTGCCTGCCATGGCACATTGTCTTTTAGATGACGTGCTTCCAGTGTCCAAGTACAAAGTCCATATTTATAGTGAGGGAAAAAGATGTGGATGTACACACATGTGTATATATACATTTATATATGTTAATATGTTTTCTGTTTTTATAAAGCATGTAAAAACTTAGTGCAGAATAGGTAATTTGGACAGCTGTATGATTTGGCATTAAACATAATATTATTGAATCATTCCTTTAGGTAAGAGAACACAGACATACCTCTTCTTTTCTGTGGCTTGTATTCTCCTGAGCTGGGATTCCCACAAAGATTTTTTTAAACATTTTGATGCTTCATGGAAATTACTAATAATTTGCATTAAACACATTTCTAGAAATCAGAGTTCTTCAGCACACAGCATTCTAAAAGATGTGTATTTATTCTAAATGAGAATACTTACTGATAATTAGGTTGTGCAAAGTGTTAGTGTCTATGCTTAACACACACACACAAAAAGCTGTATTTTATTCATGAATTTTTCATGCATTTGAAATTTTTAGACATGTGTCCTCCTGCTCCATATTCACAGCGAGAGGTATAGAATGGTTCAGAATGTCAGAATGCAGGTCTGTCCAGTCTTTGTGCATTCTGTTATGGAGTCCATTACAGAAGTTGCTTTGATAACTCTGTTTTTTTATGTTTACACCTCTCCATTAGATGATGTACTCTTTCTGTAACTGATAAAAGAATCTTTATCTGCTTTCTCCCTTGTAGCCATTGTGAGCGATATATTTTTAAAATCTTCATTTTGTGTCTAAGACTTTGCAAATAATACAAGAATTTTGGTTAGAAATTTGAGATACACAAATACCTTTTAATATTTAAAAGGAGCAAAAGCAAATGAGATTGCTGATTACAATTTTAATCACCTGCATGTCCCATTGTTTGAAGAAATAAGGCACTGTTATATGAAATCTCTATGCCATAACTATGGAAAGCACAGAACAGATGTAGCATGATGTGTAGTTATATATTTTATATTCTCATTAGATCTGACACTAATTTGTAACTCAGTTTAACTTTTCTGCTAATAGTCAGACCCAGCCTATCTACTAGATTTTAACATGCAGTCTTCTGCTGGACTTAAGAGCTCTTCCTTTACAGTTTGCAGTCATTTAATAGTCCTGGTGTCAAGAAAATGTATTCCATTTCCATTGCAGTGATGAAGAGCGATACAGATACAGGGAATATGCAGAAAGAGGCTATGAGCGTCACAGAGCAAGTCGAGAAAAGGAAGAACGACATAGAGAAAGACGACACAGGGAGAAAGAAGAAACCAGACATAAGTCATCTCGCAGGTTCGTACTTTAATAAAATAGTGATTCATTTTGAAGCTAGAAATTGATTTAACTTTAGGAAGTAAGAGCAAACATTTTCAAACAGCCAGTAGAACATGTGTTTTCAATTGGAAGATTCAAAATAAACTATTAATGCTTGGTTCCTCATGAGCTTCAGCAATCAATTTTTAAGTCTAACAAGATTACCCCAAAACCAAAATTAGCATGGAATAAAAATAATATGAGAGATTTTGGCTTATTATATTATCTCATTGGGAGCGAGGATTTTAGTATATGAGCAAATCCTTAATTGTAAATATTATTAAACAAAGCAATGTTTGGTTTAAAGAAACTATCTAGGGTTGGTAGTGCCTCCTCTCTCCTGAAGAAAAAGCCATTAAATTTTAATGCCTATTGCTTGTGGGAAAGCAACCCCATAAAACAGAATTTCCTGTTCTGATTAAGTAGTTCAATTTCTGTTTTATAGTGTAGTCTTTCAGGATAAAGTAAATGGGCACTGGTAATCTGGATAATACTGGTAAGGTTGATCCTATATTAATGTAATCTCTGCATAAAAGTCTCATAAAGACTGATTACTTGCAAAATGTGTTCATGAGAAAAAAAGAATGAGTTGCATTATCTTCAACACTGTTACATTGAGAAATCACATAGAGTGGGGTTTGTTGATCGCTAATTGTATATTTAAACATTTTGAAACAGAACACACCTTTTTCTCTCCTCAGTAATAGTAGACGTCGCCATGAAAGTGAAGAAGGAGACAGTCACAGGAGGCACAAGCACAAAAAATCTAAAAGAAGCAAAGAAGGAAAAGAAGCTGGCAGCGAGCCCGCCCCTGAACAGGAAAACACTGAAGCTACACCTGCGGAATAGGCAGTTTGCCTTCTGTGGATATTAGTACCAGAAATAGATACTATAAATCTCATTATTTTTCTGGATAATGTTTAAGAAATTTGCCTTTAATCTTGTTCTATTGTTCTATTAGTATGAAAAGTTAACTTTTTTTCCAAAATAAAAGTGAATTTTTCATGTTAAGTTAAAAATCTTTGTTTTTTAATATTTAAAAAATAAAAAGACGGCATTGACTTTATATCCAAGAAAGTAATGTGAATGAGTTACTTAGCAGGGGACTGAGAGCTATATGTAGCTGTGTACATACATGGTAGCTGATGAAGGTCAAGGATCGCTTAGCCCGTTTTTTGTTTTTGTTTTTTTTTTTTGTTAAACACCAGTCTCAGAAGTTGCACTGCAAAAGGCATCACAAGCGTCCTCTCAAGCTGAGACTGAAACTAGTCTTTCTTATTGCTGCTGTGGCACTCTTGTTTAACGTATTAAAGAACTACACATTTTTGATACTACAATATTTGATAGCAGAGTTTCAGTGTTCTAAATTTGGGTCCATGGTAAAACTAAATGGGGCACATTTATATCAAAACAGTAGAATCTATAAGGCATTTGGGTGGCCTCTGAAGTGCCCTATATGTAATTGCAGACAGACATCATTATGACATAAACTTGAAATGCCTCATGACCGTGTAGCCAAGCCAGGGTCAAGCTCATTTGACCTTTCTGGATGTGTTTTCCAAGGCTCATTGATAGACTAGCATGTGGAGTTTTTATATAGTTACTGACTATATTGTGAATAAAAATAAACTTCATGACAAGAGCTTTGGATTAGTCATTCTTATTAAAACTAAGAAAATACAAGGTTATAACTTTTTAGGGATAACACTTGGAGGTATTATATGTCAGTGATGGTAACAGATAACTTGGTGTTTGAAAGAGTGAATTACTAGGGTCTTTTAAATGGTGCTGAGAGCTAAACAGTTAAAATCAACATACAAAAAGACAAGTGTAATTTTTGAAAAATGTTTATTTCTCAATTGACGAGCATTTCTCAGCAATACAGTTTTTATGTCCTCATACTTTACATTTAAAATTCTTGTAGTGGATTCTGCAGAACTCACACACCAGGTCTGAAATTTAAATTGATGATTTGATTGGGGCATAGAAACCATTTTTAGTTGTTCAGTGGATTTTTATTAAATACAAAAATATAAACTTAAAAGTTGTGGAGTAATGAGAAATCTTTCATACTGAATAAAAACCATTAATAGTTTTTGAGAATAGTCTGAGGTGTAACTGGTCTTCATTAGCTCATACTTTTCTTGACATTGTTTAATAACCTTTGTAAAAATTGATAATATAATTGTTTCACTTTAGCCTATTTGTGATTTTTCTGTTTTTCTGAGACCCATCAGTGATTTTATAAAAAAGTACCAGGCCAAGAAACTATAGTAAGGGTAATTCTTCCTTTAAGTTCTTTGAGCATCCTTGTCAAGAAAGTATGCATCATGCCTGATGTACTTCTCCCATTGACAGCAAGAAGAATGTCACCACATCTACAAAAAAAGTCAAGAAATGTGGTTACTATCTCCATACATACCTGAAGTTAATGTAAGGTAATTTTGATGCCTCTTCTTGTTGCAATTGTCCATTTTAATTGCATTATTTCTAACTAAGGACTTTCCCTTCCTCAGATTCTTTAAATTCACTACTAGGATGCTAAGTGTTGGAAGCTGCAGTATGGGGCTAAAAGGATGTGTAATTTTGTATTTCTTAGAAGATAAAATGCTACACAAATTTTTCATTTCTACACCCCCACCCCCACCCTGAAAGTGAATACATGCCTTATTTCAAGTGGGGCCAAGCTTTTGGGACGTAAGTTTTTTGTTAAGTAATCCTTATCATTACCTGATTCTTCCATCTTTGTATGCTGGCGTTCCTTCAACAATGGATTTGATGAAAAAAGGTTTGTTCCCATTGTTTTCTTCATAACCTCCTACAATTCGAAAGCCCAGACTTCCAGCTGTGTTTCTTCGTAGTACAACATCTTTACAGTTATATAAGTACCTGAAATAAAATGTAATCAGTGTTACATTTTATGCACAGTTAACTATTAGTTAATTATTGTGACTTTGTCTCTCATTCCTTTTAATGGTGATTTTCTTCAAGCCAGGTAGCACTGGATAGGTCCCACTCAAAATTGTATCATAGCCTAGTGACTTTTATGCTGTTAGCCAGCTTGTAGTTAATCCTCTGTTTCCCATAGCCAAACACTCTTAAAAATGGCATTACCTGTTATGTTTTTGTCTGTGTGTTTAGTAAGAAAATAATCATAGTTTGGACTTTAAAATGACCTAATCCTTGAATTTGTATTAACAAAAACAGTATGCCTAAATGCTTACTGATAAACCAAAGTGTTCTTATATATAGATACCATGTTTTTAGTTGTGGATATAGTTTTGATGAAGGCAAAAATCCTTTGACTAAGTGATTAATCTCAATGAGGATTTAAGCCTAAGCTAATTAATGAAGTAGGATTTTTTTTTATCTTTGAAAAGGATTAAGTTTATACTAACATAAGCTTAGACAAGATGCAGTCACAAAATATATGGGAATTGAGGGACATTTGTCAGACCACATGGGAGGAAAAACAACATGGCATAAACTGAATTGGAAGTTACTAAAGGAATGTGAGAAGGAAAGACGATAACACTTCTGTAAATAAGTAGAATCCTCAGCTAAAATAGAAGATAAAATTCAAGATTCTTTTACTATTCCATGGCCTTTGGATCAGTGTTCACGTAGGTACAGGCCAAGTACAGACTGTTGCAGCTATTAAAGAGATGGAGGTGTGTCAGGAGCTGGATTTTACTCTTAAGATCCCCTTGTCTGTAGTCCAGGAACTGGTCTGATAAGAAATTAGCATTTTCACATTGGTAAAAATCAAGATACAGATGTTCTATGTATAAACTGTACCTTAAAATACTGTTTTTTGGCAACCAATAAAACGTCTCTTGTGAAATGTTAACTGATGAAGTTGATTACTACATTTGCTACTGATGTTCATCAATGAAACATGACTTTTTTTGAAATGTTGCTCTCATTTGAAATAAAACAAACCGTGGTTTTATTTCACTGAAATGATAGCTAAAAGTGTGAATGAATTTCATCAAGTGAAAATGCTTTATTTTTTTCACTGTAAAAATTTTTGGCTGCTATACCTCACAATAAACCTCAATTTCAGTAGCATATTCTGGCAGTAGACACTATGGTCTCACATTTTACATAACTGTTCACTGACTGCTCAGTGCAAAGTAGGCAATTGGGTGTTTAACAAACACGAAAGCATTAAATCTCCACCTAGGAAGTTGTGTGCCTGATTTTTTTGAGAAAGGAAGTAATTAACTATTCTTATCCAAAGTCATGATCAAGTATATCTGAACATTTCCCAGTTGTGATTCTTTAAAATACATAAATGGGTGCATACGGCATACTTGAAACTGCAGTGTTTTTCCATTCTTCTGAACAGTGATTGTGGTGCTGTTTATTAAGTATCTTTTTGAACCTTGTCACTTTAGTGAATGTTTTATTTCATGTAGACAAGGTTTATAAACCACTTAAAACTTTCATGCTCTAGTAAAAAAGATTTCAACTTAATCATAAATGTGTCTATTTTCCTATACTCTTCATGTTAGAAGGTATTTACTTGGGTCATCTTTTAGATGTTTGAATGTGTACCATGTCCTAGGCGCTTGGGATCTATTAGTGAACAAAACACACCCCTGCCCTCCTGCAGCTTCCATATAAGTGGGTACAAGTGTTACTAGTTTTATTAAGAGTGTTTTCCTTTAGTTGTGCCACGTGTTTACCTTTATTGTAGCATCAAGAACTCAAAAACTCAGTCAAACCTTGGTTAGTTGTGACTATGAGTATTTTTTTAAGTTCAGTTATTTTACTCTCCACTGGGAAATGATCAGTGACCTTTGAAATAAATTGACTTTGCCGTCTAAATGAAAATATGAACAGTTTTCCTATTCTAAACTCTACTTGAGGCCTAAGGAATAGCAAGACTTTAGCCCCTTTTGTCATTAAGAAAACTAGTTACTGCAAAAATCAGATTCCACTGAGTAAGTTATTGGGTGTAGGGAAGTCTTGATGTACTCAAGAAGCTAAGGTTTTTCTAAAATTTCTTTGTATCCCCTACACAGTATACCAGTGTATTTAAAAATCCATTAGAGAACACTGCTTGGCCTAGGGAATGCTAAGAAGACTGAGGCGCAGCCTCTTAAAAATATCACTTAGCATTAGAAAATATAGTAAGTCCATCTAAAGATAGTTTTGAGATGAATACTGTATTTCTTACTAGGTCAAACTTTAAAACTCCTTAGGTGTTAGAACAGCAGTTTGGAAAGGCAATTGGTGTTATGGAGCTTATCCTAAGTGCAGGAAATGGAATCTGTACATGGTACCTTATCATTTAAAACCTGTCCAGAAAGACCCTCATTTACATGTAACCACTACATCTAACAATAATTTCTGGTGTGTAATACACAGCCAGCTCCCTGCTAAGATTTACTTGCATTTACCTGTTTCAGGATATGGTGTCAGCCTGTGGGCAAGAGCACCTTTTATTTCCAGCTAATTGCAGATGAGTAATAATAAAAAAACCAAATGACTCATGTTTTTATTACAGCCAACAAATACAAAAACTATATTTCAGTAGAGCAAGCACAAAAAAGAATTACAAAAACCTATGCTCATTTAAAGTGTTTATAGGAGATCCGTATGGACAATCACCATTACACTCAACTCCTTGTTACTTTCTTGAAGTTGAGAGAGAAACACTGGTTATCTACTACATGTCTGTATGCATGCGTGGAATAAACACAGTGTTTTAGGGATTTTAATGTAGTTGAGGTTGCCTACTTAATCTTTTTTTTTTTTTTTTTTTTTTTTTTTTTTTTTGTTACCAGGGATCAAACTCACAACCTTGTGCCTGCCAGGCAGGTGCTTAAGCCACTGAGCTAAATCCCTGGCCCAGCCTACTTAGTCCTAATGATGGTTCTACTTGCAGTGGATAACTTTTTCCACTAGTCTAATAGAAAACCTAGCCTTGCCAGAGATGTTCTTGAGAACAACAAGAAAAAAAACAACAACAAAAAAAAGCAGTGCCAGTAAGCCATGAATGAAAGATAATTTAACTTAAAAGTTCATCATTTTTTTGTCAGTGGTAGCCAGTTACAGTGGTTTATGTTAAAAAGTTATAGTCAAATATAAATTATCAATGAAATGATTATGGAATTATAAATTTCCTTTGTTAACTTTCTTTTCTGAAAATCAACATTCTAACAAATGTAAAATGTTGTTGGTAATTTTTTGCAGATGTGCAATATCAAACTTACCACCTACTTCACTGATAATTGTTAAATTATATCATAAACAATTTATGGAATCTATTCTTCCAGGCCTCTTTCATTTTGCCCTTTGATCTTATTGGCCATTGAAAAACAGCCTGCATCTCTTCTGTGCAGCAAGTACTAAACTCAGTGAAAATACTGAAGATAATCTCACAGATTAATGAATTTGGTTATCCAGTTTACAATTTCAAAAGAACTAAATTAGCTCCCTATCTTGCAGAAAAAAATAAAGATTTGATCCATGGTCCAAACGTTTTTGACAAAATTTATCTTTATTAACCCTCTTACTCAGGATGCAGTTAGGGTCTTTACTATTAGTGTCCTTATCACGTAATAAAGAGTATAAGCTATAACATAATGCATTAGTCTTTACAGCTTTTACTGTGTCCCTCAGTGCATTGTTTGATTCAGCTGACATCACTTCTCATGGCAGATTTTCTCAAAGGAAGCACTGTAGAGGGAGGGCTACATGAATTCTAGTGCAGATTCTTTAATGTAGGTAATCACCTTTCCAGTCACTACAACTATACCAGCAAAACATACTCTTACCTCCAACATAAACATTCTTTTTGTTGACATTGTAAATTTTCATAGTTTTTTATGGTTCCAAAGTACCATAGTTGTTCGTTGCCAAAAAACTTACAAAAAAGAATTCTTATTACAAGCATGTGTATCACATATTAAAGAATTTTCCAGCATTATATTAACTACATTGTTCAATTTAAGATGAAAAATATGTTGCTGGCCTTACCTAAAATGATTTTCCATATTACTAGTAATTGTTTGCAGGTAAACTTTAGTCTTCATAAATTCTGAGCAATGTATACACAGATTTTTAAGTTTGGCAACTCAAAGCATCACCTCATTAAAGAAGTTCACAAAATACTATTTGTACATGACATACTGCTATTTGCTCCTGATGACTCTTTGATGTAATGCTCTTTCAAAAAATTACCTTATTTTTAAATTTCTTTGTATATAAATGGCATTTATTACATAGCTTCATGTACCCATACCTCTTTCAAATAAAGGATTTTTAGCACATCAACAATTTCAGCTACAAAATTAAAGCTCCATAGATGAGTAAAAGCAGTATAAACTTTTTATCTTCATTTTTTAAAAAATTATTTTAAATTACTTCTGTTGTCATTTATTTTTAGAAAATGTAGATCTTAAAAAATCCAGTGAAACATGATTTACTTTCCTAACTTAGCTGATAACATTAAAGTACATATTTAAAGTAGACTTGATTAAAATTTTTAATGATTGGAAAAATTTGTTTTAAAAAGAAATACACTGGTCACAGCTGAAAACTTAATCTTAGAAATAACAGACATGATAAGATAGAGTCCTACTGTGCCTAACTAGTAGGCAGTTTGTACAACATAAAACTCACTGAGAAAGTTCTACATATCCTGTTCAGCAAGATTCTTTTACCATTAGATGTCTGAACAATGCGCCCGTGTTAAATTGTCCCAAAATTTCCAGTTTCAATTCCTGTACTTTTTTCAGACTAACAATATACAGCTTGTAGATCAGCACTAACCTATTACCCATTGGGATACACAATTGTTGAAGGTGTATAATATGAGAGAAATATTACACATTCTTTAAAACAGTAGTTATTAAGAAAAAAGCTTTAGACTAAGATTGTTCTTAAACAAGAGGATACAATTAAAATTCTCTTCTGGGTAAATTTTCTTGTACTATTTTCCCATCCTCACAGTCCTTATCTGTATCATTATCAATACTTACTACTCCCAAATCTCCTTTTCAGACGTTCCACTCTGATCCCCACCTATCTTTCCAGCTTATTTACTTAGTGCCCCATCTTAACAGGTTTTTTATTCCATCTGGACTGGATACCTACTTTTGTCAGGTGATTCAGAAAGACCTCCAAAGTGAGTATTAGTCCATGAGCTGAATAGTAAGAAGTAGCCAGCTGTGTGAAGCATGGCAGAGTATTCTAGGCAGAGAGAGCCTGGAATTTTTTAAAAATTTAGTAGAAAAGACCATATTAACTAAAAAGGACTTCCCACAAGAAGACAGCAGCAAGAAGGAAAGAACCTGTGCTACAGGTAATTGAAGACAGGGCCAGATTTGGCATCCTAAGTTCTCTTCTAATAGTCTTCCCGTCACATTAACTTATAGCTTTTTATTCTTAAAATTGTATTCAAATTTTTTATACCAATCTATAATCAAACTTTCATATTAAAATATTTTGGAGTCTGGAGGTGTAGCTCAGAACACATGCTTAGTATGTATGAAGCCGTAGTTTCAGTTCCCAGCTAGCTAGTTAATGTATCCTTAAGAAACACCATCTTCTTGGTGAGTCTATCTTCTTTATTTCCTGTTTTCCATGTTCCCTTGGCATCTACTATATTCCAGATCATATAGAGTACACCAACCTTGATTCTCTCTTATGCAAATCAGGAGGCTTGGTACCCTGTGAATCTAAGTCATGGCAAGGAAGCAATGACTTAGAACCAGGAAAAGATAAAGTGCCACTGTCCTCCCCGCTTAAGTGTGTGCTGATTTCCCTGTACTGTGGTTTACCAAATGCATTTAAAGCCAGAGCATCTACATTTTATATTTTGTATTACTGAAACATATTTGACATTTCCTTGCATGTGTTTCTGTTACATCATTTTCAGGTGAGAATTGAGCTTTAATAGTTTCAAATGATTGACCTAGTTCCCAAGAACATGCTTGTTATTCTTCAGTAATTTCATCAGGTGAACAAACTAGAAATTATTACTTTATAAAATAAAATACAATTAGATATCCTAATAGGTGCATGGGAGAGATTCCAAAATAAATCCAAAGTAACAACCATGAAAATAGGTGCTACCACAAGGTTATGGTGTGACTTTTCTTGGCACATCTTTGAGTCCCTAGTCAGTATCCACTTCCTCCATTTCTTTTTCCTCCTACCCCTTCTGGTCCCTATCGTCTTATCTGACCTCTCTCCCCTCCTTCACAGGTTCTAGACAAACCGTCCTTTTTGCTATTCCTGAACTATGCCAAGTTCGTTTCTACCTTAAGACTTTTATGTTAAACTAATTTCCCTGCCTGTAATACTCTGTCATGCTTCATATAGCTAACCATCTGCTATTCAGTTCATGGACTAAATATGTTCTCTTAGAATTCTTTCTTAGTCACCTAGACAAAAGTTGGCATCCAGTTCAGATGGAATCAGAAACCTGTTGGAATGGGGCACTAAGTAATCTGGAAATATGGGAGGTGGTGATCAGAGTGAAATGCTTGGAAATGACTTTTGGGTGGAGTGATTAGAGTAATTAAAGAGTAATTAGAGAAATACTACAAGAAATAAGAGGACCATAATATATTCATTGTCTCAATCCATCATTAGGTCTTTGGTGATACTGATGAGTATAATTTCGTGGCAAAAGTGTGGAAGGGTGAGAAGTTAGATTTATTGAATTAAGGAGTGAGTGAAAAAAGTGGATATAGCAAGTCACTTTTCAGGAAGTTGCTGGCTAGAGGAAAGAGAAAGCTGGAGGGTTAGCAGAAGCTTAAAATTGTTTAGCATGGGAGGAACTTGAACATACTGCATTGGTGAGAAAATAAAACAGAGGGAGACAGACATGAAGAAGATCACAGAAGGGAGGGAGATGACCTCTGAAAAGGTGGGGAAGGAAAACATTAGAATGTCACTATTACAAGAAGAGTTCCTCTTTCACGGTCCCAGGAGAAAGATTGGGTATGGTAAAGCAGCAGATATGAAGACAAGAAATTAGGTGATGTGTAATCCAAGGAATTTTAGTTTCTGAAGTAGAACATGAATTTATTTCCTGGGAAGAAGATGGTAGGTATAGATGTTGGAGGTTTAAATTACATAGAATATATGGGACACAGGTGCTATAGTGAATGAGAGAATAGGACTAATGAGAAATGTCCTAGCATATTTGGTCATCACTGTGCCCCCTCAAAGGTGGTGATCATGAATTAAAGGGTGTCAGTTATTTGATTTTCACCAGGACGGTCCTGAGAACTAGACTTGCGACATTAAGGCATCCACAACAGCACAACTAAAGACACTCATGAAAAAGTCCTCCTAGAAGTGCTTCAGAAAGTGGCAAGAATCATGGGACAAGTGTAGCAAAAAGGTATATTTTCAGGGAAATTAATGGCAATTTCTCTTTTTGTATAATAAAAATTTTTAAATTTAAACATTGACTATATTTCTGGATCACTCCTCATAGGTACATTGGGGATAGGTGTTAAACACTTTCAAAATACTTGCTCTTAACATGATTTGGGTTTTGACTGACTGTGACTTACAGTCATACAGGGAAGGTGACAGAGAAAACGACAAGAAATTTGATGCCTAAGCAGTAAGAATAACAAAGCTCTACATACTGGTGGCTATATGAAATACCCAGTGAATGACAAAAAGCTATCTTAAACTCCAGAGTTTGCTTTATGACAGAGAAAAAAAACCAAATTAGTAAAACTAAATATAGGTTTATCATCTTCTTGGGATATTTCCCAAACTTATACACAGTGGATGAAATCTTAACACTCCAAAACAAGACTTTCTGGTTCAAATTTCAGCTCTGCCTGTTAACGAGTCATGTAATTTTGAATAAGTAACTTAATCACTCTGAGCTTTAGTTTCCCATCTTTACTGTTGGCATATCATTAGTACCTAAACCAAAGATCAATGTGAGTTTTATTTTTATTTATTTATTTATTTATTTATTTATTTATTTATTTATTGTGGCACTGGGGATCGAACTCACAACTTTGTGCCTGCTAGACAGGCGCTTAAGCCACTGAACCAAACTCCTGGCCCTCAATGTGAGTTTTAAATGAGTGAAAAGTGTAAAGAACAAGTGAAGCTCTTTGATGACTTTTTGGCACATAGAAAAGGCTATACAACCATTAGCTGCTATGCTACTATTGTCACTATCATTACCCCATAGTATAAGTGGGCATGATAGTGTCCCTCTCTTATAGTGAAAGTGTGAAATTATTTTAGCATAGGTATCAGCTTCCTTGCAATTCAATATAAACTGACCTGATTATAATGTTTTAAGACTTTCAGGAAAATAAACAGTTAAATTCTTGGGCAAGAGGTGAAATGAGTTCATGGGTATTTCTATCATACTAATCTAGGTGATGGCATGTTTTGAAAGATTTCCCATGTGAAACATGGGCCCTGCAAGCCAACAAACAGTTGAGGAGAAACTCTTTAATATTTCCTGAATCACATTCTATTGAATGGCAGCTGATAATTTGCACAGCCTGGAGACAATGTCTGGAGCGCTCCCCTTGGCCTACAATCAACTAATGACAAGTGTGGTATTGTAATGCACATCTGACTTGATTTTAATTTTTAATTACTCTACTTCACTTTTAATTACTCTACCACTCCCATTGTCGGACACCCACTGGTTTAGAACAGGCGCTCAGGCAGTTTGCAAATGCTGTCCCCTTCGCATATATTCTTTCCACGTGTTGTACTGCACCTCAGACATCATTTACTTCATTGCTAGAGAACCTTAGCTAATTGACTGGATCACAGGACAAACAGGTTTCCTCAAAATCTGATAAGTGGAAAGAGAAAGTGGTGATTTGTAACTTGGAAATTTCTGTGTGTGTGTGTGTGTGTGTGTGTGTGTGTGTGTGTGTTAGATCTATTTGTGGTCTAAATCTTTAGCATTTTAGGTAAAGTCACTTTGGCTGAGGTATGAAAAATAGGATGAATTCCTCACAGCATCATTCACATCAAATGATCAGAGACATTTAAACCAGTGGTACTACATCAACGAGGGAGAAACTACAGTACAGAGGGTTTTCGGCAGTCAGGATTAGAGACACAGGTGGATCCCCCAACCCATGAAAACTGAAGCAGGTTTATCATTGAGGACTCACATCCTGAGACTATCTGAGAGCCTAAAATAGTAACAAGACTAATAAGTGCTTATGAAAAATGCCTGGGCAGACATACTTCTAGTTTCAAAATTCAGAGTGAAAACTGTATTTTCTCTTCTGCTCCTATAAAAGGAACTAGGAAACCTGAGAACAGAAGTGCAAACTGCATTGTAATTGGAATTAGAGTCACCGTGTATGAGGGAGAGTGTCAAGAAAGCCAGCAGAGCCCTGGGATCTGAGGTGAATGGCATTCTGATGGAACACCAGAATTAGGGAGGGTAGCCGTCCACAGAGAAGAAAGGCATGTATGAAACAACATGCTGTAATTTATTTACCCAGTTCCAACCAGCAAAGGACACTACAGTGTTGCAGTGACTATCATGATACCCAAGAGGTAGTCTTAGATTTCTTTTTCAAAAAAATGTGTGGTGGAGAGGAGAACAAGATGGCGGAACAGTAAGCAGCAGAGCAAACAGTCTCCCTGAGAAATACCATCCAGATGCCAGAATATAGCAACATGGGGAAGACAAGAAGGAAGGAAGTGGGTCCTCTGGACCCAGGAAGAATATAAAGTGAGAATTGAAGCCCTCAGAAAGAGTAAAAAGAAACACTTAAACAAAGAAGGTGGTAGCTGGCAGCACCTCTGCCCGGAGCCAGACCCACTGTGTGAGAGGACCTGCTGGAACCTGGGGACGCATGATCAAGGTGCCGTGGCAGTGGCAACCCCAGAGGCCTCTGCCGAGAGAAGCAGCATTGGAGGAGTGCGACAGTGGATGGGGGAGCAGACTGGAGAACTGAACTGGCTGACGGTCAGTGTGCAGAGGTCTTCACACTCCCACAAGAGAGAGATTGGCTGGGAGACATCTTGGAGTTGGGCTGGGGACTCCTAGCTGGGCGCAGACCCGTGAAGGTTGCTCAGGCTGAGCCTTGCCCCTGTGTGCATTCTGGGAGCCACCTTGGAGGGTCCCTGCAGGTGACTGGCTCAGTCTGGAGACAGTGGCTCCATGTGTGCTCCAGGGGTGGTGGTGGAGAGTTGGTGGGTGACCAGCCCAGGTTCGTGGGTGGTGGCCCCACCCCTGAGCGCACTGTGCCAGCCATCAGGGAGCCAAGGTAGACTGGGGAGAGGCAGCGGATAGTGCTGTAACAGCGCCCCCAGTGGCAACCATCAGATACCCACAATCAGCACTGGCTAGAAGAACCAGTCTCACTTCAGAGAAATTGCAGCCAATGTGAGGAGTGCCTGGGTCCCCAGTACCCATTTGCCCAGAAGAACACAGGACTATGTCAAGACACAGATGCAAAAGGCAGTCTCTGGCCTCCAATCCAAACAGAACAAGTCCAGGAGATGCAAATGCAGAAGAGATTGGGAGTCACACAACTGAAGTTTCTGAGGTGATGGCAAATGAAGTAAAGAAACAACTTCATGAGGCTACAAAGGACATTAGAACAGAAATACTAACAACTAAAAGAAGAAATGAAAAACATAATAAAAGAACTGCTAGGCAACTCTAAAGGAGACATAGATGAAAAATGGAGCATAGGAAAATGAGGGAAACCTTGAATGAACAATACAAAAAAGATTTAGAATACATGAAACAGATTCAAAGAGATAACCAGGAAATCAAAAACTCCAATGAAAGTTGGCAAAATCACTTGAAAGAAACTAAAGATAGACTTTCAAACCTTGAAGATAGGTTTGCAGCTTGTGATCACGAAAGGAAAGGTCTTTTAAAAATAACAAGGAATCTAGAAGTAACAATACAATGGCTGAAAGACAACCCAAAGAAACATAACTTTAGAATAAAAGGTGTGAGTGAAAAAGCAGGAGTCAGTACAAATGAAATTAAAAGCCTATTTACAGAAATAATTTTAGAAAACTTCCCAAGCATGGGAAAAGAAAGTGACTTTCAGATAAGTGAAGCATATAGAACTCCAGCTAACCATAACCAAAATAAATCTATACCCAGACATATAATAATCAATATCCCAGAAATTCAACACAAAAACAGAATATTAAAAGCTGTTAGAGAAAAAAACCAGATCACCTACAAAGGAAAACCCATCAGAATCACAACAGATTTCTCAACACAAACCATCAGGTCAAGAAGAGCTTGGAGGGAAGGATTTCAAGCCCTGAAAGAAAACAACTTCCAACCCAGATTGATGTAGCCAGCAAAACTATCTTTCAAAATTAACAAAGAGACAAGATACTTTCACGACAGAGAACAACTGAAGGAATTTATGACCACCAAGCCAACCCTACAAAGAATACTGAAGGACATTTTAGAGAGAGATAAAAAAGACCATAGCTCCAGAAACAATGGCAGAGGGATATTGCTGAGTGGGGCAGACAA
>RJWM01037895.1:0-17100 GCA_004363535.1 Dasyprocta punctata | reverse complement strand
GTAGCAATGAGACAGCAGCTCAGTGCTGCAATTTTCGTTTCCTGATTGCTAAAGTGGTTGATCATCATTTCTTCTTCTCTAAAGAATCTACTCACACTTAGGGTCCATTTCTTGGGATGATTATTTGTTATTTGGAGGAGGGGGGGTGGATCACAGGATGTTTTTAACCATGACACTAACCCTTGTTACTTGTATAAATTACAAATAGCTTGTTTTAGTTTGAGGGTTTATTTTTACTTTCTTTTGCTATGATGAACAGTTCATAATTTTATTTTAGTCAAGTGCATAAATATTTCCCTTTAAGTGTAGGATATTTTATCTGTTTTTAACAATAACTTCTTTCCCCTGAGCCTATAAAAGAAGTCTCCTTTTGCCTTCTGTAGATTTATGGTTTTGACTTTCAATTTTACATTTTTAATCAACTCAGTCTTTTTCTGTCTGATGAAAAATAAGATTCAATTTACATTTTTCCATATGGATAATCACTTGACACTGCTCCTTTATTGAAAAAAGGCCATTATATTCTTATTGGTTTGCAAAGCCAGCTCTGCCGGGACTCAGCTGTCCACACGCACGTGGGTGTTCCTGGGCTTGGGACTGGGTCCTGTTCAATGATTTTTACTGTGCAAATACCATGCAGTCTTCCCTGTTATAGGCTGAAGTCCAGATATTTGGTAGAGCAAATTCTCTACTCAATTATTCTTCTCTGTTGGAGTGTTTTATAATTCTGCCTACTCTCCTTTCTAGAATCATCTTACCAAGTTTCATTAAAAGAAACCAAAATTGAAAGAAACTGTTGGAATTTTGTTTGGAATGCATTGAATTTATAGATTATGTCACTGAAAATTGATCCATTTATGATATTAAATATAGCAATGGATGGATATAGCATATAGCTCTACAGTTATGATCTCTCAGTGATGTTTTATGCTGATTTCATAAAGTTCTTTCACATCTCTTGATAGATTTATTTCCATATAATTTATATTTCAATAGTTTTAAATCACATTTTTGCTATAGTTTGTATTTGCTGTTAAGGCATACACATAGTTTGTGTTTATACTGATTTATGACAGTAATCCTGTTAAACATGCTCTAAAAATGTATCTGTAGATTCTTTTGAGTTCCTTCTGTAAAAACAATACTGTTTTCAAGCAGTGAGAATTTTTTCTCTTATATCATCCTTGTAAATTTTACTTCTCTTTTTGTTTACTAAATGAGCTAGGATCTCAAATATAATGTCTAATAAAAGGTGATTACAGGAACTCTTATCTTGCTTGTGGTTTTTAACAAAATGCATTTATCACAACTGTCTTAGTCACTTTCCACCTCCCTAGTACAAAATACCTGACACTTGCAGTGTAAAAATGGAAAAGTTTGTTTGGCTCATGTTTCAGTTCACAGTCCCTGGTTCTAAAGCAGGAGGTATGGCAGGGGGGTCCAGCAGAGGAGAGCTGCTCATGGCATGGAGGACAGGAAGCAGAGGCATCAGGGGAGGCCGAGGAGAGAGATTTATCTTCCGGGTCATGGCCCCAGTGACATTCCTTTCCCAAAAGCCTTGTCTCCTAACAGCAAGTCAGCTACAAGTGCCTTAAAGTCAATCACCTTCCAAGGTCCTGCCTATGGTCTCAAGTGACATTAGGGAATCATCTAGACATAAACCACAACAGTAATGTTTCACATAGTTCAAAAATGAAGCATTATAATCAATCCAGCTGTAGAGGAAACTATAAAATGGAATATAGCTGATCGAGCCTAACAGTAATACAAATGAATAACAGAATTTGCTAAAAAAAAAAAAAAAAAAAAAGAAGGATCAAAATAAGTAGCCTAGTGACTTTGGAAGGTAATAACTGCACAGTATAAGTCTCAAGGTTTCCACCCAAATTTTATACCAAAGAGGTTTGTTTTTCACAGAGAGGTAGAATAGAGATTCTAACACCATTTTGTGTGTGTAGTGGGGTTGGGAAAGCAAGTGTCATGTGTGTTATGAGAGCAGGTTTCTCATTTTCAGAGAGAGGAGTTAGAAATAAGGCAGAGTGGGTGGGACTGGTATGAATATGTGCTTTCAGCATATACCTCAATAAACACAGGGGTACTAATATGTCTTCCACACATTGTAAGCCCTTCTCTTTGTTTCATTATATAAAATACATTTATGTAATGCTCTTCATCTCTTATCATGTCTGAAATCTTTCTAGATCTGATTATTTTCATAATTTCTATGACTTTTCATATACCATTATTTCGTGTGTATTTGAGTTGATATATACATACTGATTGTTCTAAAATCAGTTCATCCCTTTCAGGCCCTTATCTGTGGAAGTCCTGTGAAGACTGGTTTGAAGTAGTTTATGTTTGCATCTCCCAGTTGGCCAGATTCCTTCTCAAACCTGAGTCACTTGGATTTCAGTTCCATATTGGAAGTTTGTTGAGCCAACTCAGTAGTATGGAATCAGATTAAAAACATGTAAGGTTTGTGCTTCGGTTATAAAATATGGGAGCATGCCAAAATTTGAGAGAGACAAATATTTTTGCTTGGGAAGATATATTTCTGGTTCACTTTTACATTGCCGATTTAGCCCTTGGGGTACCAGATGTAAGCACGGGCTCATCCTTATACTCCTCCATCCACCCTGCAGGAGAAGTCCAGGAGTCCAAGGCCTTGATGTCTATGCAATACTTAGAAGCCCTTTGTCTCCTCTGTCGTCTCCTCTCTCTCTTTCTCTGTCTTTCTCTGTCACACACACATACACACACACAGTCTTAGTTACTTCCTCATTGTTGGGACAAAATACCTGACACCCACAAGTTACAGGAGAAGGGGTTTATTTTATCTCACAGTTTGTAAAGGTTTAGTTCATTGTCAGCTGACTCTATGGCAAGGCAGCATGGCAGAGGGGCATCACAGAGAAGAAATTGTTCACTGCATGGCAGGCAGGAGGCAGGAGGCAGCGAGCCTTCCTTCTGACCCTTTTTATCCTACCCAGCCTACACCCTATTGGTTTGTGCCACCCACATCCTGGGTGGGTCTTCGCTCTTCAGTGAACCCATCATCCACATCCAGAACTTGCTAAACCAATCAGTGGGCTGATCCAGCATTGTGCACACATGATTCAGTCACCTCCCAAGAGCTTTTCCTCTGAGTGCATGAGGCCTTGGGTATACCTAGACACAAGTCATAACACACACACACACACACACACACACACACGACACAGGCTTTCAACACCAAAGCCTACCTCCCTGCCCTGCTCACCTCTTGGGGTTCCCACTCTGTCTTTGATTTAATCTCCAACTTTACTGTTGCCAGCTCATTAATGCAGCTTGAAACATGTATTTCTCTATTTTATGCAGAATGCATAGCTGTTCCTGGCTGAGAGACTCATGTATACAACATGCTTCCAGCAATACTAACAAAACCCAAGCCTTTCCGCAATGATCTCCCAAAATGGAGACATTGCTTCTGCTCTTTTGCAACCAATGTGTAAGTGTTTGTAGTTCAGACTTTCATCATGATAGAATTGGACTGTAAAATCAGGCTCGATGATGTGGGTGTTGGATAGATGAAGCCAACAGCTTTCTCTGTTCAGAATCATTCCTAAGCAGGCTTGCATCCACACAGGGGAAGCAGCTCGGGGACTAAGATCCCGGGGGAGTGCTGCCTCTGTGATTCTGTTATGCACATTATTCTGTCAAACAAGAGCTATTCGAGCTGATGGAGAAGAATGCGAGCATCTCATCACAGAAGGAGACCAGAGCCCTTTCAGTTACCATCGCTGAAGGTCTTCTCTGTCTTGTTAAATCGGGCAAATGCCTTCATTTGTGTACCTGACAAAGTGGAAAACTCAGTCTGACATTGTCCCTGTCCTTCAGATTGTCTATTCAGTTAAGAGTTGATGGATATTCAACATGATATTTTCGTTTTATCATATTCAGGATATTAGAATACCCTCCCTTCAAAAATTAATCAAACACTTTCAGAATCACACTAGGAAATTAAGCCTCCAACAAACAAATCTATCCTGGTGAATTCTATAAACCTCAGGAATAAATCCTCCTTTCAGAAGACGCGGTGAGCTGATCAGGGTCACTGTCAGCCACTCAGCTGTCTTTGTTTAGCGCTGCCCTCTTCGGAACCTTATCCTGCAAACAGAAATTTCCAACAAAAGAGAACACATTCACCCCGTCATTATTCCTTATGGCATCCGGAGTCCAGCTGGGATTCGATGAAGTTTTAGACTTCACAAGTAGATTTCTTTGTGAAATGCTGTGGATGCATACGTTGTAACAAGTGGTGTCAGCACTGTGCCGTGGGGTGAAGCTGCCTCCCTCTTCTGTCTGATGGATGCTGCCGGCCTCCAGTGCAATTCGGGCAGTGCGGGGTCCTCTTCTGAGAGCACAGATTTTAGGGTAGTCAGCCTATATTGGCATGGCCGTGTTTTGGCTCAAGGCAATGCATTTCTCTTCCAGCTCTCCTCTATTTTATGTCATTCTATCATAAAATCAACATAACAGAGAGAAAATAATTCACCCATGGAATTTGTCAGGGGAGACAAGAAGAACATCTGTGCCTGGATCTGCTCTTGTGTGAAATCAAACAGCGGCGATTCACACTGTGTGCAGTCATCTCGGGATGGGCCGTGCAAACCGGCCACTTAGGAGACCCCCTAGGTACCCCCCTTTGTAAAGGTACAGAACACCAGCACTTTGAAGATGCCAGGCATTAAGAGCTTGGATTAAACACCATCTCATTAAGGAGCAGAGTGAAATTTAAATTCGAGGTTCTTAGAAACCATCTCAATGCTTTGACTTCAGGTGTTCATCTTCTGGGCGTGGTATGTTTTTGACCACTAATTAGAAAATATGATGAGATCGCCTGAACTCCTTTAGGGGCTACGTCAGAGTGAACATATGTGCATGTTCATAGGACACCCCCACTCTGAATCCAGGAGGTCGGGAGACTTTGCAAAGTGCAAACAGTATTTTTTTTCACCTAGTATTAAATTTTGATAAGGAAATGATTTTCGTTTTTTGTTGGAACATACAAATAATTTCTATTTAAATTTTGAAAGACTTCGGACTATTTTAGGAAGTATACCAAATAATTGTGTCTTTAAGAATACAAAGAGACCCTCTGCAGACCGTAGCCGACTTTGATTTATAAGGAGGGCAGCCCTGGACCATCAGCAGGGTAAATATGGTGAATCGTTCGGCCAGGGACAGTGAGGGCTTTGCTCTGATTAACCTCATCTCCTAGTCCTGGATATAACCAATAGCATGAGTTGATTTTTCTTAGATGATCAACTGGAATTTGGGGCATTTAGCTGCTGCCATACATTTATTTTTTATAAAGAGAACATTCTAGCAAAGTTAAAAATTACTATTTTAACCCTAAGAGAGATCAGTGGTTTCCAATAAGGAATGATTTTGAAAATCCGATTATTGCCTGAGTTATAATCCTAACACTGGCCAAGTAACTTACAACTGTATATAATTATTTTAAAAAGGAAAGGGGAGGAGGAAGAGCAGGAGGAGATAATAAGAAGGAGGAGGGAAGGGAGGAGGGGAGAACGCTGGTTGCGGCAATGATGGCGATGAGATGCTGAGTGCAAACCCACTCCCGTGGAGAAGAAGGAAGCAAACTGCGGACCCCACAGGTGCTGCGGCAGAGACGGCAGGCTGGTCGCTCACCACGCAGCTGTTGTCTCTCTGCCCAATCCCACTGCCAGGTGCGCCTATGGCCATCCAACTGCAAGACTGTCGCAGTGCAGGCCTCCGCTGCGAGGATCCGACCCGAGCAGAATGTGAGAGTCTTGTCCACACCTCAGCCCAGGAGGCCGAGGGCCATGCCCTGGACAAAGTAGCTCAGCATTTCTGATGCGTGAAGCCCGGATTTCTGAGGTCATGAAGCTCCCTGCTGCTTCCTTTACAGGAGGAATTGGAGGCAATGAAAAAAAAAGAGTGTCCTATTCAAGATCAGACGGCCCTTTCGGGTCAAAGGGAGTCTAGAATGGATGACGTCTCACTCTCACCTTACTTTCTTCTGCTGCCCTGATTCTGTCCTACTGAAATTACCTTACTAGTGTCCTCACCGTATGAGGGATCACTAATGCTCCCGACCACCTGTGAGGGGGAAGATGCTCCTGTAAGTTACTTGGCTGCTTTAATCCACGTAAGACTCTCAGCTCCATGGAGAAAATATTATGATTGGCTCTTGGTTTACAGATGAGGGAACTGAAGCTTAGAGGGAAAATATTCTAAGGTGGTCAGATAATTGATGACAGGACTACACTTGAATTCAGACAAATTGGCTTCGGAATAGGAGGTTTTGCTGGGATCTTGTGAGCCAATGAAAGAAAACGCATCATGGTGCACAAACAGTGAGATTTCTCCACAGGAAGACTAAACATGTACAGAGCTTTTGTTTTTGTTTTTTGTTTTGTTTTGTTTTGTTTATTGGTACCGGGAATAGAAATCAGGACCTCGTGCTTGGCAGGGAGCTGCTGTTCCCCTGAGCTATATCCCTAACCCATGTACGGTGTTTTAATCCCTGGATCCAGGGTAACCATCAGGGAGAATTTCCTTATGGTCATTGCCAAGAAAGTTATGGTTCAGCTCTAGGGGGCTCCTCAGCAGAGGAGGCCTCGCGGTTGGGTGGGAGGACGGCTTTGTCCCCCCTCCCTGCCTGGGGTGGACGCTTCGCGTTTGCGTTACCTGGCTGGCTGGTGGGAAAAGTTTCTTTCCTTAGTGTCTTCATGAGATGCAAATGGTGCATGCTGCTGCCAAGTGCCGCCAGTGGAAGAGCAGGCTCATCAAAACACGACAGGATGGCTGGCATCCGGCGCCAGCAGGACTGAACTCTAAGTCGGTGGTCAGACTGACTTGATGCCAAAACCACACTCACAGAACCTTGCTGAGAAGATTGCTGTCTTTTTTTGTTTTTCCCCAGAAGATGAGACCTGGGTCTTTCAGAAAACCCTCTGGGGACCTCTGAGAGTTGCAGGCCAGTAGCTCCATTGCCAGGGAGAAGGCAAAGCCAGTGCTTGCTCACATCCGGTCTTCAGTCGTGCCCGGAGAGTGGGTCCATACAAAGGTGGGCACCAGAGCAAGGCAGGGATGCACACTCTTTGGGGAAAGGGAAGGTGGGGACTGCATCCAGTGTGTGCCCATCACAGTGACGGTGACCCTTGTCACCTGAGGGAACAGGAGTCCACACAGTGCAGGGAGACAAGCCAGCAGCAATGCAAAGGAAAACTGTTTTTCAGGTTGGCTCGGAGCAGCCACACAAACAGAGACGGAAGAGAGCCACCTCTTCATAGAGAAGAAAACCACGCCCATCCCCAGGCTGCAGACACACAGGGCAGGTTCCTCAGGTTTGGATTCAATGGCAGCCGTAGAGCCTAGAGCCATACATGAGTCCAGGGGCTGTTGCTAAGGCCTAGAAGATGTTGCTAAGGATTTCTCTTTCTGAAGCCGTAAAGGAGGAAAAGGAAAAATTTAATACTTACATACTCCTGAGACAGGAAGCACATTCTACCTTAGACCAGAGATTCTCAGCTGGCATTGTGCACGCTTGCCCTGGAGGGGAAATCGAAGTTTCAGATCTTGTAGCTCAAGGAGAGACTTTAAAATCCTCCAACGATTTCCTACTGCTCTAAGGATACAATCCTAGCACTTTGTCACCCGCTCTAGGGCTAAGCATGAGCTGGTCTCCACCCGCTGTCGTCCCCTGCCTCTCTCTTAAATCACCCGTCCCTGGGCCCAGCCTCCCTGAGCACTGCCCACCCGCCCTAGTCCCGGTCTCCTCTCACTTCCATCCCTTGCGTGTCCCCGCCCCCAGTGATTGCTCCACCAGGACTCCACAGTGGCCTCCTTAATTACCTACTTCCTCATCCCTCAGCATTTGTTACAGCCCCTAATTATTTGGTTTATTCATTCATTTGTTTGACAGGAAGCCTTGTTTATTTATCTCTCTCCATTTGAATATTTACTACTCCAACCCTTGTGTATTCTTGCCCTGTTGATCAGGCTTGCCACGCCACGCACTGCACTGTATGGGAAACAGGGCTGATCAGGGAACGCGACAGGCAGAGCGTTACCCCTCCAGACCTTGCCTGGGTGGGGGTGGAGCGACAAGCACCTGACGTGCTCAAGGGTGACACTTCCCACGGAACACACAGAGCGGGGAAGGCGATTTCGGGGCTGGGTGGGGGCTGCCATGGAAGAGAACCTGCAATGTTTCTCCCTCTGGCCCAGAAGCTAAGCCTATGTTAGCACAGGCACAGTGCAGCTGTCAGCAAAAGTGACTAGAGGGAAGGAGGAAGGAGGAGAAAAGACGAATACCCATTGTGGGGGTCTTAGAAGTTTCCAGCACAACCAGAGGACGGTAGGGGAGGAGGAAAAGTGAGAAAAAGGCTTTAAACTTCAGTGTTTCAAGACCCACTTTCTGCTACAAATTCAGTTCAAGATTTCCTTAACTCCATGGTGGAACTGACCATGAGACTCAGAAGCCAACAGGGTAAGAAACATTCACATCAAATCTTAAGACGCATCTTGGCATAAGACAGGGTTGAATGGTGGAAAATGTCAGTCTTCCAATCAAGAGAGCATTTTGATTAACTTTTGACTGATGATGAGTGGGGCAAATCATGATTTTCATTTGAGTTTCAGCCAAAGCATTCGCTCGGTGACTCAGTCCACAAGAACCCTTGTTGCCCGAAAGTCCTAAACAATCTTCATGGGAAAAAGTGCTGGCGGAGCGGGAGGACGACGTGGCTGCTCCTCGGGGAACCTCAGGTCTCGGGTGAGAGAGTCTGAGACGCTTGCAGACTAGCCCAGCACATGGTGCCGGAACCAACAGTCACAACATGGATAAAGCAAAGACTTCTTGCAGGGGAAGTTTGGACACTACCCTGAGAAGTGGAGCTTGGGGAGGGAGTGATGCTCATTACAGAGAAGTCTCAGTGTGTTCTGCATTTAGCACATCCTGTCTGCGGCGATAATCTCTAGCTACGTGTGTGATAAAGAAGCTGACAGCTAGGAGTGCTTCCTCTGTCAGATGCCTTAGGAACAAGGAAGCCGTTGGTTTGCTCCTCGATAACATGCCTTTGGGCCTGGACGAGAAACAAACAGCCACGAAGTGTTTCCGTACATGACAATATCGGAAAACCCAACCATCGCCACTCAGACACGATGCTGTTATAACAAGCTCTCAGCGCTGGCTCCCATAGTTCACATCGCTTACAGTTTGGTTGTATTGAATGTTAATACGCCATGGCTGTAGGCCCAGGAATTCTTGCTGTAGTGGAATTCTGCTTGTACTTCCTTTAGGCTGCTTACTTATTCATGCTAAGGAGAGAATGCTATTAATTATTCAATTAAACCCCCTCTGTGGTAAAGTGCTCATTGGATTCTTATTCTGCATTTTAGCTACCTAGTTAGACATAATTAGCCAAATAAATGATAACTCTGTTTTTCAGAAACTATTCACGCATAGTGTTGGGCTCAAGAATGGATTACTAAATAAAGTATTATTAATTGCAACCGAATTGCTGAAGGCAGTCTAGTAGGTCATTGATCACAACCAAGAGACTGGAGAATTCTCTTTTATAGACTAGTGAGACTGCAAGGTGGCCCACTTGTATCTATTCTCAGCACCAGGAAACCTTCCACATTTCCCCACCCACCCAGTGAGCCGATGATGTGACAACAATTTAGGAAGTAGCTGTGAATCACCTGTGACAGGTCCAAACACTTCATCCCTAAGTAAGAACTTAGCCAAACCAGCTCATATTACAGTGGGGCTGCTCTTGCGCACCATTCCAAAATCCTCTAAATCTTGCCTCTGCTTCTCGAAGGTGCAGCCTCACGCCTGGGCGTAGCTGTGCACACCTGTGCATGCAGCTTCTTCCAGGCCCTGGCATGTGGTGGTCCGCTAAGCAGGATGCCATAGCAGCCCACTCTGTATTCACACTTGCAGCATCCAAAGTGTGGCAGTCACCTGGTGGGGCTCACTTTCTTGTTCCCGGGAGCAAACAGTTCTGAAGTGGATTTCCTAAGGCCCTTCGGGCTGGGCAGGGCTCTGAGCACCTCGCTGGGTGGCCCCCGCTTGTGTTAGCTCCCCCTCGTGTTCTCTGTGCCCTGACGCACAGTCCTGTCCCCTGCAATAAACCACACACGACCTTTGTCTCAGTTACTGCTTTGTGGAAGAGCCCTGGCACCTGACATGGTTGGCTCAGGTCTTTCTGGCCAGAAGAAATATGTCATTTCCCCCAAAGCCAAACCAGATACAACCCTGACAGAAACCCGCTAAGCCAAAACTCAACCCTGGAACTGTGCTTAAAACAAACAAACAACGCCTTAATGACTCAGAAAACAGGCATGGGGTAGACAGGTCTGGGCACTCATTTGTCTGCCCAACGATTGGGCCCCTGTCAAGTGGGTTTTCTCCCAGGGTAGGTGCACAGGGGAAGGGGAACTGGCGGCTGCCTCCGTCATAAACCCTCTTGGGCGTCTGCTAACTAGAGGGCGAGGACGACAGAGTTCCGATCTCATGAGGCTTCCAGCCATCATGGCTTCTCCTATACCAGGCTGGGGCTGTCAGGTGTCATGCAGCGGGGATGAGCCCTTCCAACCCAGTTCCTGCCGGCTTCCTGCATTGCAGAGTCCTCCTTGGCCCTGCGAAATGGCCAAGTCGCTGGGTAAGCTTGGAAGGACACTGAGGTCCTGTCTCCCTGGGGGCTGGTATAGGCGCTGCTTGGACAGCACAAGAGCCAGTCTCAGCCTGGCCAAGGACTTCCTGAAACACATAAAGATGTGTTTCTTCCTTAGATGTGAAACAGGGAGCCAATTTTATAATCCACAGTGCCTCACACCTGAAATCTCCAGCTCATCTAGCTTGAGCTCATTTCTCATGAAGTTTTATGCATCCCCAAATCTCAAAATAGTTTCAGGGTTTTTGGATACTTGGGCAGCCAGAGGTCTTGTCCTGTTTGCCTCGCATGAAGTCTGGCCCTTGGGAGGGGTTCCAGGAACACTTCCAGAGTGAACAGAGCTTCCAAGGACACGGTATGGTTAAAAAATATGAGAATGCCTACATCTAAAATAATTATTGTGGTAAAAGACACATCGCCATCCCCACCTCCCCCAAAAAAGAATCCTGCCCTGAACTTTGGACACACTTGTCCCACTGTTCTTGCCAGTTTCTGAAGCAGTTCTGGGGCCCTCTTTCAGGAGTGTCTTTGGTTGCGCTGTTGTGGCTGTGTCCTGAGTCAACTGGAAACACTTCCTCTTCATGGTCATTTTGATTTTGGTGAGAAGCCAGAAGCCACAGTGTGGCAGAGCCAGTGAATACAGTAAACAAGGACACACAGTCACCATATTTTTATGAGCCTACTTTTCCACTGAGCGGCACTTGGCAACAACATTCACCGCAGCAATCGCCTTGTATAAAGACACTCAGGAAAGAGGACTTCCAGAACCGCTTCACAAAGTGGCAAAACTGGTGGGATAATGGGGGATATTCTGAGGGGGAGGGGGATTAATGGCAAATGTGTCTTTTAACTGTAATAATTCTTAAAGTTTTTAAACAGTCACTGTTAATTTTGGAGATTAATTAATCCCGGACAGGTGAGCCATGCCTGAGCGTGGATGGCCTCGGCTACATCAGCAGCCTTTCCCAGGCTCTGCACTGGAGTCCCGGGCCCCGGGCTCCTGTTGTTACTCCACCTACCTGCCTACCTTGTACCAGAAGAGACAGATGATTCCCTTACTATTTGTGAAAGATTCTTTTTTTGGAAACAAGATCTTGCTAGTTCAGGCTGGACTTGAACTTACTATACAGCCCAGGCTGGCCTTAAACTTGTGGTGATCCTCCTGCTTCATGGTGAACCTCCTGCTTCAGCCTCCCTGGGTTTCGCTACAGTATGGATGAGGGGAGATCTTTATGTCCTGTTCAAAACCTTCCAATTTCTTGTATTTTCAGTATGGCACCTTTTGTACAGCAAGGATATTGTAGGGCCAATATCAAGGGTTGTTCAATATGCTGATTCAAATTCTCCCTTTATAGGTCTCCAAGTATTGGGAGCATGTCAGTTATTTCAGATGGGCAGCCCCCTGAAATGTAGTACATGTCCCCAGTCAGGGAAAACACACATGTCACCCAAGCTGCCCCTCGGGGTGCTGCGGAAACTTTGTGTCTGAGCTTGGGCTGCCCTGCTGTGCGCCCCGGCCGCTGGGTCAGTGGGTGGCTCTGGCTCTCCTCTCTCCGCGGTGTCTTCTAGCTGACTTTTCACTTCTATAAACTCTTGCCTATATACATATAGTGCTGGGGATAGAACCCTGGGCATTCTGCCACTGAGCTGCACCCCCAGCCAATCTAATTAGTTTTAAAGAGCAGCATATCAATAAGAAAAATACCTTAAATGCCAGCAATGACTTTGTGAGTTTTAAGACTCTGAATAAGAAAGAACCATTTCTACATTGTTGATGAGAGTGAGCTAGTACAACCGCCATGGAGCGTCCTCCTAAAACCAAAATTAGAAATCCCATTTAGCCCAGTTATTCCCCTTCTAGGTATCTTCACAAGAGAGTTAAAGATGTCATATTATACGAGCCATGCATAGCCATATTTATGGTAGCACAACTCATAATAGCCAAATCTTGGAGTGGCCTATATTTCCACCCACCAATGAAGGGGTAAAGAAAATGTGGTATTTACACAGTGGAGTACTACTTTGCCATAAAGAAGGACAAACTTATGCCATTTCTGGGAAAACGGAGGCAGCTTGAGATTGAAATATTAAATGAAACAAACCAGACACACAGCTTAAACATTGCATGGCTTCTCTTACATGAGAAACCCAAATTATAAATAAAGAGCAAAAGAAAAGATAGATAATAGGAAGAAGGGAGATAGATCTTTCTAAAAGAGAAAAGAAACTAAGATGCAGGGGCAGATGGAGGAGAGGGATATGGATGAACCAAGGAACTGGGATTTTATGCACACGGACCAACTCCACACAAGTGCACATTATGTACTGCAAAACTGTCCTAATAAATTATATGTAGTTTATTAGGACAGTTTTGCAGTACAAAATGTGCCACTAAATTTTGCAGTACATAATGGGCAACTAAAAAAATACATATATGTATAGAAAAGTCAGCATTAAAAAAAAAAAAAAACCCACCTTGGATAAAAGAAAGTCTCATAATTTTTAAAGCAAAGAATCCAAGCCACATAGGTGGAGAGAAGCCAGTGTTCAGGGTAGCTGTCTCCAAGACCTGTAATTTTAGAGAAGGGGCCAGGAACACGGCAGTGGCTGAGGCCAAGATTTCCAAGCGGACCCAAGCTTTCAGGAAGGATTGTTGGATGGGTGGCTAGATTCCAAACACCCTCTTTCTGAGCAGAATTCTATTCATCTGGAGACCTAGCTGACTGTTCTATAATTACTGGCCTTTTTATCTTAATTCTGGAACCAAGTTAGTCTTTCTTTTTATGGGACATGTCACATCCTGCCCTAATTGCAAAAATTTCCATTTAACAAAAGCCCTATTGTTAATAATATCATTCAGCCCGACATGCTGAATTGAATACTGGTTATATTGTCTTCAATTTTCAGTGCTCTGGGGTTTATAAAAACCTCGGCAATGACATGATTTCCATGTGATACACTCGCTGCCTGGGCCCTTCCTTGCCTGGTCCTCTGCCAGACTCCTCTTGGCTGTTCGTTTTGCTCCGAGGTCTTGGCTTTTCTTCCTCCCTTTGCCCTTGTGAAGTGGAGGTTCTCTGAGGCACAGCCTCTACCCCGCAGCCTCTTTGCGAGCATTTCTCTGGGTCCACAACTCCATACTGGGGACCACGAATTCACAATGGCTAATTTTGCATACTTCCCTGAGGGATAAATGGAGGTTTGGGATTATGGTACCACCCTTTGGAGACTTCCATTAACTCTTGGGATGGGCCAACCTCTCCCACCCACTAAGACTAAACTAAGACACTAAGATGAAAAAGAACACTGCAGGGTAAGATCCTTCTTAGCATAAGATCATCTCCGCCCTCTTGAGTCATCCCAGGATTATCAGCTCTGAATCTTCTGCAGACCTAGAATCTTCTGCTAGCCCCTCCTATCACTGCATACACCCATCGCATTGTACACACCCAGTAAATAGTGGTTGGTCTGGCGTATCTGGGTCTCTGCCCATCCTGAGGCCCTGACCTCTCAGCCTGCCATCATGCATCACTAAATTTGTCTCTGATTCTTATTTTATCCTTCGCTGTACCCCTCATGCAGGCAGTTGGGGATCTTGGCCAGGTCACCGATAGCTCCCCTCGCACACTAAGGGACAACTATGCCAGCCCCCGCTGCTCAACACCCCTGCGATCACCTTGGATCCCAGTCAGCAGTCTCAACCTCTGGCATCATTTTTGCATCTGTTAATAACTGTTCAGTGAAAATTTTAGGAGGCCATTTGTCTGCATGAGACTTCTACACTGGGTCCCCACAGACCAGGTTAAAAATCAAAATGGAGTCACTTGTGCTAAAGTGTCACATCTCCAAACCAAGACTAGGTTGGTAGCTGTCTTTCCGAAGAATGATAATCACACAATTTCCAGAACAGTGTCAATCAACATGATAATCAGGTTTTCTCCACTTTAATCCTTACTGATTAAAAAAAGTAACTGAACTAACATGATTTGAACTTGTCTTGTATTTTTCTGTGGCTCTGTCTTCCAGTCCCCAACTTACAGGGAAAGTAAGTCTGAAATGACCGATCGGCTCTTGGTTCTGTGTTTCTGCTTTTCTTTCTCTTCACCCTTTTCTGTCTGTAAAACTGGCCTCCTCTGTTCAGCTCGTACTCTGCTTTATGGAAGGAAGGGCAACCTGAATCCAGGGTCACAAATCAATCTAGTGAAGATCTTTAAGTTAAATTGGTTGTAATTTTGTCTTGTCAGTAGACTTCTTCTAAAAAGTCCCATCGAACGCCTGCTTTCCTCCCGCTTCTTTCTCTTCTTTTCTCTGCCCCACCTGTTCTCAAACCCAGGCTTCGGGATAATTGTGCTTGCCTTCTAAATTACTTTGCTGACTTTAGCTTTCCCTTCCTTTAATCTCACCTGCATACTACCACAGGCTAATTTTAAAAATACTGTACTTTAATTACATTACCTGCTTCCTAAAGCCCCCCACCGGTTCCTTCCTCACTTCCAGCTGTGAGTGTGGCTCCCCAGCCGGCCCGGCCAGGCTGTCTTCATCAGCCGGGCACAAGCTCCAGGCTCAGCAGTAGACTCTCACATCCAGCTCTGCCACTCGCCGGTGGGGGAACAGGGACGATCATCCTTGCCCTAGAGGCTTCTGTGAAAATGAGTGCAATGTGCCACGCCAAGAACCGAACCCGAAAGACGACAAATGCTAAAGAGCCACGAGCGACTTCCCACCCAGCTTACTTCTCAGTGAGGTTAAAACCAAGTGCGTCACCGGCAGTGCGGCAAGCCAGGCGGAGCCCTTGCTGAATGAATGTGCTTGATGAATGAGGGTGCGAGCTGGAACGCCCCTCCCAGGGGTTCAGAGCCAGCAGTGTTTCAGAGATGCCAAGTTCCACGTTGAGACGACGGCCACGGGCGGCTGACGTGTGGGCCTTGCTGAGGTGAGATGTTGTGAACGTATATTTGGTTTCCATCTTCGTTTTTGGCATGCAACTCCTAACACCCTTGGAATCTCTCTGAAGTGATATCTTTCTCAACATGCAAGTGGGTTGGCTGATGGAGCTGTGCGAGGAGCCTTCTCACCAGAAGGGCAAAGGCAGGGCTGGGGATGGGGCTTCGCCCCTCACCTTAAGCTCCAGGGACCGCAGAGGAGCTGCAGGTGACACCAGTAACCTGTAACTGAGGACGGAGTGAATCTTGCCCAAGTGACGGGGCCGCCACTCAGACCTGAAGGGACAGGGCTGGGCAGCGTCCGAACAGCCAAAGGCACGGGAGTCCTGGGGGCTGTGTAGCTCTTCATCTTTGTAATAAACTGGGAAATACAAGTGTTTCCCTGAGTGCTAGGAGCTGCTTGAGCAAATTAATCAAATCCAAGGAAAGGGTTGCAGAAACCCCAAATTATACCTAGAAAAGCACAAGGAGAAAGTACTGGGGCTTGTAGCTGGCATCTAAAGAGGGCACAGTATTGGGACTGAACTCCATCCTGTGGATCTGACGCTACCTCCAGGCGGGTGGCGCCCACCCATCTGGTATCAGAAGACGATGTGAGAGTGTACCGGCAGGAACTGGGGCTTCATTTATCTACTCAGGAGGCCTTTGGTGAGCAAGACTGATCCAGCTTGAGTTGCTGTTCTCTTTAACCTCAGGCTCGGTATGAGAGGGTGAACGGCAGGTACCCCAGACTCCGTGAGCCCCTGGAGCAACGCAGCGGGAGGTCTGCAACACAGCCCGCAGCCCACGCCAGCCAGGATGTGTCAGTCAGGTGGGGTAAGCTTTAGATATACCATGTGCGACCAAAACTACAGTCAACGTTTAAATTTTAAAAATGATTATGGTAAAATACACATTACCATTAACCTCAAAATACTACCCCTCCTCACTTCAAAATTATCAGATATCCTTACCGCTTTCTGAAGCAGTTCTGGACGTCCTCTCTCCTGAGTGTCTTTAGTTGTGCTGTCCCGGCTGCTTTGATGGTCTGAATCCATTACTTTTCCTGGTCATTTTGAGTTTGGGGAAGAGCCAGAAGAAGCATGGTGCCGGATCCAGTGAATGAGGTGGATGAGGCCACAGCATCGTGTTTCTGTGAGCCTGCCTTTCTGCTGGATGGCACCGGGCAGCAGCATTCACCGTATTTTTGATCATACTGAGTAAAGACATTCAGAAAACAGGACTCCAGAGCCGCTTCAGAGAGGTGCAAGGAGGACGGGATGAGTGTGTTTGAGGCGAGGGGGAGGATTTTGAGGGCAATTAATGGCAATGTGTCTTTTTTTAAGAACAAAAAACAGAAAAATTAAGAAGCTGACAATCGAACAACAACAACAATAAAAGCAAAATGGCAACAACAACAACAAAAAAACAATAGCAATATAGGATTTCAAAACAAGATGATAGGA
>RJWM01037894.1:0-17139 GCA_004363535.1 Dasyprocta punctata | reverse complement strand
CTCAGCCTCTTAAGTAGCTGGGATTACAGATGATGTCTGTCTTAGTTACTTTTCTCTCATTGCTGACACAGAATACCTGACACCCAAAATTAGGGAAGGAAAGGTTTACTTCTTACAATTCTTGGAGGTTTCAGTTCATACTCAGCTGGCTGCAAGGCAGGGTGGTGTGGCAGGGTAGCCATTCATGGAGGCTGCAAACAGCAAGGCACAAACCAGCAAGAGAGGGAAAACATGCCTTCTTCCCGCCCTTACATGTATGTTGGCTCCAGCCCTGGGTGGATGCAGCACTCACATCACCAATCCCAGTGCTAGACAACAAACCAACCATGAATGCCAGGCTCAGCCCTGTCCATGATTACATGAGGTTTACTGGGGGCCATCGGAATACACTATAACATTCCACCTCTGGCCCCCCTAAAGACTCATATACACCCTTAATACAAAAGAAATTTAGCCCATCTCTAAGAGTTGCCAAAGTCCTAACAGTTTCAACATTGGTGAAAAGTCCAAGTACCAAGTCTCCTCTGAGATATATGGCACTCTTAACTGTAACCCCCTGCACAAATGAAAATGAAGTTAAACACTTCCAACATGTAAAGACACAAGAAAAATATTACGATTCCAAAAGTTATAAACAGGGGAGTACAAAGCATTGGAACTGTAGCAAGTCCAAAATCTAGCAGGGTGGACGTTAAGTCCTGAAGTTCCATGCTCAGCATCTGAAGCAATCTGGTTGTGAGCTCCAAAAGGGCTTGAGTGACTCCACCCCCACAGCACTTTCAGGGGTTTTAACTCCTACAGTTTCTCTCTCTTAAGCCCATTCTGTTCAGTTTTTGCAGCTTTCCTTGTACTATCCACATTCCTGGCTTTTTTAAATTTCTGGGTTCTCCACTGCACTTTTGGCTTCACCCTTACATCATTATATATTGCCCTCTTAAGGGCACACTGCTTGGCCTCTCAGACCTTTTGAAATCAGGGTGGAAGCTGCCTTAACCTCAGAATTTGTGCATTTTCCTCACACCTAAAACCAGCGCCATGTGGATGCTGCCAAGGTCCACTGCCAGCTGGAGCAGTAGCCAGGCTTTCCTCTCTCTTGGCCATAGGGGTTGAGTGCCTACATTACTGAGCTCTCTGAAACTGATTGTGAGGAACAAATTTTCTATGTTGCTGCCATTCCAGAACATGGTGCTCTGTGGCTTTCTCCTGCGGCCTCTGTCGCCACTCTGGAATGTGGCACTCTGCAGCTTTCTCCTCTGAGCAAACTCTTTTATTTTTGCCAGTTTGAGGCTGCAAAAGATGAAGACCTGCTGCTTCCCAGAATGACCCCAGGCCATCTTTTTTATTTCTTCATTCCTTCTCAGCAATTGAGGTCTCAGCTCTATCTTTATAGTCCACAGCTTTCTGGTCAAATTCACAACATTTTAAATCATGCTGCTGGGCTCTTTGCTCTTGATTCACAACATAAATCTGCTAAAAAGCCCTCAACAATAACCAGGACACTGTCTCTACATTCAAGTGCCTTGAAATTTCCTTTGCCAGATTAATCAGTCCTCTGCCCTTGATTTTAGTCTCAGGCAAAGACTCTGGACATGAGCAGAATGCAGACAAACTTTCTGCCAAGCCATAACACATCTGTGGAGTCCAACAACCAATGCAGTTCTTCTTCCCAGCAGAAACCTCCCAAGGCTGGTCTTTACTGTTGGGCTTTTTATCAGCCTTCTGGTCTTCTGAGCTCTGGCCAGAATCTCCCATACAGAACAGCCTAAGCTGTTCCAGTGGCACTCTTTCAGGTGACATTTCCAAAACTTTCCAAACTCTTCCCACAAGGCTGTTGAACCACATGGTCAGGTTTTGTCACAGCAACAACCCCACTCCACTAGTACCAAATTCTGTCTTAGTAACTATTCTCTGGTTGCTGAGACAAAACACCTGATGCCCAAAATTAGGAAAGGAAAGCTTTATTTCTTACAGTTCTTGGAGGTTTCAGTCCATACTCAGCTGGCTTCAAAGCAGCATGGCATGGCAGGTGGAGCAACCATTCATGGCCACCACAAAACAGCAAGGCACGAGCCAGCAAGAGAGGAAAGACACGCCTTCTTCTTGCCCTTACTCCCTATGTTGTCTCCACCCTGGGTGGGTGCCGCACTCACACCACCAATCCCAGTGTCAGACAACAAACCAATCACGAACACTAGACTCAGCTGCGTACACACCATGATTACATGAGACTTGGCCAGGCCACAGGAATATAAACCATAATGATGTCATTGCGCCTAGTTGTGGTAGGATTTAATGCAGCATTGACCAGGGCACAAAGTGTTAAATTTATCTCTGGTACATTTTACAGGTGGGAAAAAAATATACTCTTCAGAGTGTGAGAACACAGAATAACATGTCCACTTAGGGCTAAAGCAGGCATTGCCCATAAACCTACTCACAATAGCCTTGTACACAGAGGTCTCTTAATGGGTGTTGCATTTCCTGTGTGGCTCCTACTTCAAAGGTCTTTCCATTCCTCCTCTCCCCTCCACTCTCACAGCCTCTGTCCAGGCCTCTTTCACCTTTCTGGGGTTGTCGCACCAGGCTCAGACCTGTTCTCCCTCCCTTCCATCCAGGGGCACGGTTCCCTCTTTGTTGCCCAACCAAAAGAGCCTGACTCTTTACATTACCCTTTGAATTAGAAACCTCTCAAACACTCAAGCAGGAAAGGACTTCCACAATCTGATCTCTGCAGCTACTCCCCATCCTCGACATCTGAGAACACCCAACACGAACTTCTCTCCTCTCCCCAGACACCTACTTCCTACCTTGGCATGTGTCTTGGTTTCTTTTCTCTTGTTGCTGGGACAAAACGCCTGACGCCCAAAATGAAAGAAGGAAAGGTTTATTTAGCTCACAGTTTGTGGAGGTTTTACTCCATAATCAGCTGGCTCCAAGGCAGGGCAGCATGGCACAAGGGCAATGCTTCAAGGCAGCAGCCAGCAAAAGTAGCCAGAACAGAAGGTGGGGAAGAGCAAGCCTCTTCTCCTCCCTTATATTGTACACAGGCCACACCCTTTCCAGAGCCAAGGTAGCACTCACAAAATCACCTTGCCCTCCTCTTGCACAGGATGAGGATATTTACAAAGTAAGGACCCTGGCTCCCTGCTGAGTCCCTTAGTTAAACTTCTAAATTTCTTAAGTTGACACAATGTATCAACCACAACAGCACACAACATTCCCGCGTTGGAATGACCTGCTGTTCCATTCCCCTCTCCATTCTAATACAGCTCTTTACCTGAAAAGGTTGATTCATTCGTTGGCTTCTGAGTGAACCCTCACCCCTCCCCAGACAGTTCGTGGCTCCAGTCTAGCGGAGTTGTACGCCTACCATCATTTTGCTTGCAGGAAGCAGGAGACCATTAGAAGGTGTTACACAGGAGACAGCGTGACTGAGTTCGTGGATGGAAAGGACCAGGTAACAGCAGCCTTGACTCTGGCAGGCAGTGGGCCCGGGGAGAAATACAGCCACACGAGCTGCTGATGGATTCGGTGAGGATGAGGAGAGAAGAGGGTATCAGACGTGACTTCAGGCTTTCTGGAGATAGGAGCAAGGGCCCCATCTGAGCAACCATCCCAGAAGGCAGTGGCGTGGGAACGGCAGCCCTGCCTGACACGGATCCCTGGAGAGTGCACGGCGCTAGAGGCCCCGGGTGCACCTTGCTGCTGCTCCTCCTGGTCCTTTCTCCCCAGGCGGCTGCACACGCAGGCTGCTTCCACCTCTCACTGCCGCTGCCTCTTGGTTTCTCGTACAGTTTGGCTCTGCCCTTCCTGCCCTGTGAAAATCGTTCTCAATTGGCTCCGGCACACGAGGAGCTGAAATCAATGGCTTTTCCAGTTCCGGTCTGCACGGCCTCTCGGGAACACGAGGTGCTCCCAGTCACGAACGTTCCTGAAATCCGTCGCTTGCGTGCCTTCTGTCCTTCTGGTTCTCTTCCTTGTCCTCCCGTCACTTCTCTCCTGCCTCTTCTCCATCTTCTTTCCGCCATTCATCACCTACCTGTGACTGCACCTTGCCGCTGGTGTCGCAGATCTCTTCTCTTGCATTTCTAACGTTTTTAAGCCCTTTGGGGACCTCGTTTACCTCCTCCACTTCAACCGCTACTTGTATATAAACTACCCCCTCACCCTAGTTTTTATTACTAAATAATATAATAGAAACGTAGACCAGACCTTTGTATCTACACAACAAAGCCCAGATTCCTTGACTTTGCTTTCCAAAATCTGGGTTCGACCCACATTTCAAGCTGTAATTCCCAGTACTTACCCACCTTCTCTCTGTGTTTAAGTCCTCCAGTGAAAGGCCCTCTCATTGCCCACATCAACCCCACACCCCAGAAGCACCCTGCTCCCGCCTCCCAAAATGCACACACACACCCTTCAGGAACCCCTGGATCTTCTCTGCCTTGCAGCACTGATTTCCTTATCTGGAAGCGACCACCCCTGCCACTTAGTAGGACTCAAAAACACTTAGGACGATTTTGTTTCTTCAACCATAGGTTCGCTCCTAAGGATAGAACTCTACGTGGTATTTATTGATTACCCAATGACAGCACAGATAAATATTCAGAATCAAGTTTTGCAATTCCAAGTCATTAGAGAATGTTACATTCCTGTAGTTTCACACTGTTAACTACAGTCATTATTTCCTCATCATTCATTCAAAAAATCGTCCTGAGAAATTGCCAATTTTAAAAAATTAGCCAGATGTATTTATAGTCAAAGAAACATACTTGCTTCCTGTACTTCAGAGCAGAATATTTCAGAGATATTTATTTATAAAGAAATATGAAAAAGGCCAGGCATAATGGCTCATGCTGTGATCCCAGCACTTAGGAGGCTGAGGCAGGAGGAGTGCCGTGAGTTTGAGACCATCCTGTGCTACACAGTGAGCTCAAGGCCAGCTTAACTACGTAGCAAGACCCTATCTCAAAAAAATAAATAAAAGGAAAAATTTCAAGTTACAGCAAATACCATTAGCCACATTTCATTGGCTTGTGACTCAAATTTCTCTGTAACATGATTCTACACAATAGATGCAATTACTTAGGAAGATGGTGAATGTTCAGTGTAGTTGGACTAAAACCACTGAAGATATTCACAATTAAAAGGTGACAGGGTGTCACTATGTAGTTTAGGCTGGTCTTGAACTCACTATGCTGCCTAAACAGGCCTCAAATTTGAGCAATCCTCCTGCCTCAGCCTCCTGAGTGCTAGGGTTACAGATGCACACTACTACACCTAGCTTAAAATCCTGTGAGTTTTCATGCTTTGTTGCTTCCACAGACTCCAATTTTTTGTCCCTTGAAGCTTTCTTCCACAGCTGCAGAGCCCGAGGTTTGGTGTGATTTTGCACTGCAATACTTGATAAGCGATCAGTTGTAAGAAAGATGAGATACTCTATTGAGTTTATTTAGAAATCAACTGAAGCATTTGAAATTACTTCCAAGTGAATCCTTTTTTGGCATTTGTTTTTGTTCTGAAATGTCTTCTTCATTGCTTATTGCTGACCTATAAGATCTTTGAGGATATTTTTAATGTTGTGTGCCTCTGCTTGGAATATACTCCTCTGTGCTGATATAATGAAGCTGCTCAATAAACAGTCATTAGATTGAATTCTTATCCTCAGAACAAAAAAATTGCATCCAAGGAGGACAGGGCCTAAATCACTGGGCTCTCTTTGAAGTGGAAAATTTGTTTCAGAAGTCAGCTAGGTAAGGAACTACAAGTACTCTCGGGCTGGCTTTGGAAACGCAAGCTGACCACAAGGGAAATCACTGTGATGGGCCTTACCTCTGTTGGATTTAATCACCTATGAAAGATCTTCTCCACGGCACACATGAGAGGGCATGGCTTATAAATTGGATGCAGGCTACTCCACTGCCTTCAAAAGTCAGCCCTCTCCAGAGAAATTGGAAAGAACGGTCTTATAATTCCTATAGTAAGAGGAGCTGCCATGGTAAAATAGCAGCAATTGGGGTTAGGCAGGCCCCCTTTCCCATGCAGATTCCCCAGTAAGTGTTTTTGTTTCTCGGTTTTGTGAAAATGAGATCCAAGTTATAGTTTCATAATTTCCCCATCACCAGCCCTGAAACGAAGTTACTACAGCCCCTAAGTTGGAAAGACGCCACGAGCTGCAGAGCAAACCTTTGTCCAAGATTCAAACCAAACCGAATGTTTGAGGGTTTGGGTTGTTTTGAGTTTTCTAAACTTCAAGCTTAAATTTTCATGAACCTTATTGCACTTCCTGATCTTTTCTGGGAGAGAGAGTGGAAAAACTGACCACTTTGTGCCAGTGTTGGAAGCAGCCCTCCCAGTGTTATATCTAACTGCATGGAAAGAAGAACGCTACATCGAATGGAGTAGGATTGTCAACTCAGGAGCTATTTTTTAAAATTCTTGTCCCCTAGCACCTCCCACTTAATGAAAACATTCAGTGGCATCGCTGGAGTGCTGTGTTCCTTAAAACCATAATCACAAAAAGTCAGCAATTTTAGTTCAGGATTAAAATAAAATAGGTATTAAAAAAATAAAATAGCCATTACCGATCATAACAATAACAACTAAGAATTACACAAGCCAGGCGACATCCTTCGTGCCATCTTGGAAAAAGAATTGAATGGAAGAGAGATAAACAACCAGTTTTCATCCTTTGAGCTTGGACGATTCACTGAATTCTACAGATTCCCAGGAACAAAGTGGAATTGCACAAGTAAAAAGTAGTTGTGCAAGAAGCAGAGAAGTAGGAGGAAGAAGACTTCATGGCAGAGCCATTTGGTATGGTGAAGACACTGTAAGCCAGGGGTTGGACACACAGTTAGGGACAGTGGCATTCTAAGTTCCCTGTCATGTATTCCTGCCTCGGGTGGATGCCAGCTCAGAGCCAAGCCCATCCACGATGGCTTCAGTGTGGCACCTGATGGTCCACGTTAAGAGGGAGTTTTGGGGAGGACTCACTCACCAAAACCAAGGATGAGACGGGCAACTAGAAGCACAGCTTCTCCAGCACCGCCTCGCTCTTCAACACAGCAGTGGATAAGTTGCTGGTATAGAAATCCACATGCTGGCTAAATATGAAGTCAAACGTGTCAGAGGTCACTTGGTATAAACTCCTACCATATCGATACTGTCAGTATACCTCTCAGGAAGGGTAAAAGGAGTCATTAAAGCAAGTTAAATTCTAAGTGATATTCTCACAAACTTTGCTGACCATCTTTATCTTGGAAATATGGGACTTAGGCCTCTTCATTTCTCCCAAAGTAGAACTAACATAACCAAACAGAGCCTGGACATTTCTCTGGACATTGACCAGGCAAAGCTGGTCAACAGACTCAAATTCTTAATCGCCAATGCAACCAATATTTGGAGATAAAATATACCTTTATTCAAATCTGTGTAAATATTCTTTTGTTTATTTATTTGTCAGTACCAGGGATTGAACTCACAACTTTGTACCTGCCAAGCAGGTACTTAAGCCACTGAGCCAAACTCCCAGCCCTAGTATTTTGAGGCAGGATCGCACTGTGTAGCTCAAGCTGGCCTTGCACTCACGTTGTAGCCCAAGCCAGCCTTGAACTCACAACGCTCCTCCTACCTCAGCCTCCCAAGTGCTAAGATTAAAGGTATGCACCACCACGTCTGGCTGTAAATATTCTTTTGAACAGTCACCGCTATTTATAACTGCTCTCTAGATAGGAGTATATTCAAACAAAATCGACCAGAAGTCAGTCATCAGGTGTGGGTCAGAGCTAAAGGGAAACTCTTCGTCATAGACAAAGGAGGAATTTTGAAAATCAAAGAAATAGTTCAAAGCACACAGCGGGAAAAGAGTTTCACCGTGGAGCTGTGGAATCAATTGGAAGCAGTATGGGATGACCAGGGATAAAATAAATTACATAAGCTGTAAATAAATTTTTAACAGCTATTCTTGCAACAAAGCATATTTCCTACATGAATTTTCACCTGAAGTGCTAATGATTATTTTTAGTTCCTATTTTTCTATAAAAAGATTTAATATAAAAAAATCAGAATGCACAAAGACTTGAAGGGGAAGCAGGATTGTAGGACTATGGATAATTTTCCTTGCTTTGTATCCTTGTAACTACCTTTCCAATTTTTTAAAAACGAGCACTTGCAAACTGATTTTGTATTTTTTATTTTTTAAAAATAGCTCAATATTTTCCAGTTTTATTAAAGTATAATTGAAAAATAAAATCAAATATCTATAAAAATCTAAATGCAGATAACATGAATTTTAAGTACCTAGAATCCTACTACCCACTAATAACATTGTTGGTACCTTAGCAAATAGTCTTTGAGATGCATACACTTACACACAAATAAATGTGCGTATTTTTTTAAACATATCCTACCATGGTTTCATATTTTTCATTTAAAAATACATTTCAAAATCTTTCCATGTAAACAAAATATATCTACATCATTCTTAGTGACCACAGAATATGACTATACCACAATACAGTTAGCAAATTCCCTACTGAAATTCATTTAAATAGTTTTCAGTCTTTCCTCTTGGAGCATTTTCTGATTATTCCCTTAGAAAGCATTTCTAGATATGGAATTACTTGGTGAAACATACATTAATATGAATTTCCAAATTGGCTTCCAAAAAGATTATATCAATCTATCCTTCCACCAGTGATATGAGTTCTTACTTATTCAGATCTCCGCTAAGCATTTTTTACAATTCTAAATCACAGCCAGGCTGGGATTTCACATCGTTTATTAGTATACTGTCTAGCTTTTATAGTTTTATCTACCTATTCCTGGTTCAGTATGTACCATACTATTTTAATTAATATAGCTTTAAAAAAAAAACTTTTAGTATGTGGATGTAAGACCCTATTCAGAATTCTTTTCCCCCAAATGTACAAGCTATTTGATCAGATTATCAAGTTTTTTTAAATCATGGTTTTAATTAGAGTTGTGTATAAAAGTGTTAATTATATGGAAGAATTGATATTTTCCTAAGTCATCTCTCCATTTATTCAACTGTTAAATTTCACTGTAAAATTTTTCACTTTTATTTGTTTAAAGTTCACGCTTGTCTTTTGTCATTTTAAAGTTTTCCTACAGGTAGAGTATATAATCTAGGTATTCCACTGTATTCTGATCATAGGATTCTATTTTCCATGGAGCTGTTCCCAGGATACAGGTCCATCAGGAGTCCTTATGGTCAACCTGAGACTAAATGAATCCTCTAGAAGGACCTGAAATTGTGGTTGATTGCAGTGAAACACTACGGGGTGTGTGTGTGTGTGTGTGTGTGTGTGTACATGTATGTATATGCATACAAATATAATCATGAACAGCTTAATGACAGGGACACATCCTGAGATATGTATCATTAGATGATTTTGTCACTGTACAATTATTAAAATGGGTATCAGCAGAAGAATCCTTTAGAAAACTATCCCATATAATAAGTGAAAAAGAAATGATTAAATCAGAATATCACCATTTTAAATCCCCAGTTAATTTGAGTTTGAACAGCTGATAACAAATAATTATGTACCTCCTGATGAAGGGAAAAAAAATGTTCACTTACGCTCTTATCAAAGGGTGCACACATGAGTCATTCTCTGGAGACTGTAACCAATGCGCATGAGACAAGATGGGAAAATAGACAGTTTGAACTTCATCATGAGTATACAACTAGCAAAATCCTGACGACGGAAAGTTCTACAGGTCAAGTATCTTGGAATCTTCATTAGGTAAATTATAAGAAATAGAGAAAAATGGAGGAGGAACAATAGTATTAAAAGAGACTTAAAAGATCCTTCAGATTTTTTAATGGGCAAGACTAACTTATGGCATCTAGGCAAATACACTTGAATAATGAAAGTATTTAGAAATTCAAACAGCAAATGACTATGAAAATACTAATTGCGATTACATTTGGAGGTCAAGATGAAGATGGCTATAGTTCTGCCTCTTCACTTAGTTTATCTTGTGCAATACATATGTATTTTTCTGTACGTCTGTGTTATTCTGCTATAAAGTTGGAAAAAATCTCGCCAAAAATTTATTTGCATATATTTTATCAGTCGATTATGAATAACCATATTAACATAGACACTTAGCAAATGTTGCTGTCACATTTAAAGTAACAATGTGAAACTATAAAGAAGTGATGACACCCTTCATTGAGTAACCTTAATCATCTACATTAGCGTTAATGGTATCTTGGATTAGTAAGAAAATCACGTAAGAGCTTCTGATTCAGTAAGATTTATTTGGTGCCTACGATGTGCCTGATTCTCCTTTCCTGACTGAATACCACCTCAGGCCACAGGAAATATTTGATTAGCTACAGCTAATCAAAATGAACAGATAATACTTCATTCCATTGACCAGTAGAAAGCACATTTCCATAGCGTTTGATAGAGCTACGCTGAACTCACGTTCAGGAAAGCTGACCCGTCCCTCTCTTCCCAAGGGCAATTCCCCACTCACCCACTGCGCATCAGCTGCTAGACAGTAGGGCAGACTGTAAGCCACCGACACCATTTCTGTACCCCAAACTGTCCTTTCTAGGAGGACTTCAGTCGGGGATGGCTGGAGTTGCAGCAACCGCCATGTGATTTTGAGGAAGGAATCTGGTACTAAGGACGGCCAGGAAGAAAGAAGAGGACACACAGTCTCTGCGAACCCTACGGAGCCCCCACTCTGGCCTTGCACTGATTATTTCCAGATTCTTCTTTGCATAGGAAAATGAAATTCCAGTTTAAGTGTCTCTATGGGGAATTTCTGTCACTTGGTTAATTATTCATTGATACAATCATCTCTCTGATTATCATGGATATTACGTGTCAGTGACCGAGAATACAAAGCACACACTGACACCCCATTTTAGAGAAGTCTGGGATGAAGCTATGAATATTAAAAAAAAGAAAGAAAGAAAGAAAACCATTCTCAAAGATGGAAATGATACTTCATAACCCTTCCATAGTAAAGAATTGCTAAAACTTCACAGCACAGCGAGGCTTGGCGATGTGAAGAAGCAGAAAGAAAGTAACAATGGTCAACGCCCATCTGCGCGGTTGTCTCCAACCCCTTCCTGTGGGAACCAGGGACAATTTCAGCATCGAAAGTATGCACTAGGCCTCCGCGTCAGTGCGTGTCACACAGAGGCGGGTAGCGTTTGAACAGATCTGACCTCACGGTCCCTCCCTCCTACTGAGTGCTCACCTGTGCTCATGTCACGGCTTGTAAAGGGCTCCAGGACACAAAGATGGCCGTCAACAAGAAAAACATAATTCTTAGCAGCTGTCGGGATCCATCATTTGTTTCCACCATTGGCTGGAATTCACTTGGATCAGCTATGGCTCGGAGACAGCAACCAGGTACTCTCAGAATAACTGAGGCTTTAAACCACAGGGCAACTGACATAGTCTTCACTCTATGTCAGAAACAAGAACAATACAGCGAGTAGGCTGAACAGTACTAAATGTATTGACTCCACTGAAATACTGATGATATCTGTAGACCCGGGCTACAAATCACCACCTCGTCTTCTGTGCCTACGATTTGTCAGCATCTAAGAAGCTGGTGAGACCGCACCCATTAGCCAAGTAATAGAGAATCACGTAAGCAGCCACAAGACCCCCGACACTTCTGAGTTACCTATTTAATGACTGCCTTTCCCACTGGGACTCACACTCCTTACGGAATGGCCCCAGGCTCTCTCGTCCGTCCCTGAATTCCTAGTGCCTGCTATGTATTATCAGATGCATGATAAACATCTGTTGAGTGAAGAGAATTACGGAACACAATTTCTTTCATTTCCCTGATGGGGAGACAAAACATAAAGCAACTACATCTGGCTTAGTCTTCATCATTGTGGTAGAAGCTTCCGCAGTGCTGAAAATGTCCCTTCATGGGAGCCGCCAACACACGTGGTGACCGAATGCTTGAAATGGGACTGCAGGCCAGCTCACCGTCATTCCGCGTCGACTCTGTTAGCATTCACTAAACACTGACTTCGGAATCTCTGGGAGTTTAAGTAGAGAACGGGGGTATCCACCACATGTTTTGCCATTGAAGTGCCCTTTTTCCCCTTCTACCACCACCCCAAAAATATGCACAACCAAAAGGCATCCAGGAAAGATGGTCAGTACATCGTTTACACAGGAATTCCACTTTTCTAAGTTGATTTGCAGAAAGGTTAGAAGAGAGTCTAGCTACCATTAACTATAGAGAACTAACAGGATAGGTACACAATATTAAGTTGGGATAAAATCAAACATTTATGTAAAAAAAAAAAAAAAGCAGCTCCATAGAAATTATATCTCTATACACTGTTAAGGGGCAGACCATAGCCCATCACATAAGGCTAACTGGACCACCAGATGCAGAATATTCATTCAATTATTCCATCTGCATTTATTGAGTGTTTATTATGTGCCAAGCACTAAAGCATGATAACTACAGCAGTGAACAAACTGATAAAATCCCTCTTCTTATGAAGTTTATATATTTGAGGATGGAGATAACCGATAAGCAAAGATATAAATAAATATATAGTGTGCCAGGTGGTAATAAATTCTGGGAAGAAAAATAAATCTAGGAAGTGAGGGAAAGTGGAGGCCAGGAAAGATCTCACTGAAAAAAAAATGATATTTGGGATAAGATTGGGGGGAAAAGGAAAAAGCCAGGCAGATTAGCTGAGGAAAGTTAGTTCAGACAAGAGAAGAGCAAGTTTAGGGAATCACAACAGGCCTTGTGTCAGGACCGAGGAAAGAGAAGAGACCAGAGAAAGCAAGAGGCTGAAGAGAGGCTTGGAGATCACTGCGAGACCCTTAAATGCCACCCTAGGAATACTGGGGCCCTTCGGAGGTGTTTAACAGACAAGGGAAGTGACAGGACTTGTGCTTTCAAGGTCTCCTTGGGTGCTAAGTTTAAAAGGCGACTCTTGAGTCTGGGTGGCCTCACAGAGATGAGTGGAGAAGGGAACGAAACAGAGAAAACTTCCCTGCCCTCAGCTACCTGCTGTTCTCATTTCACATTCCAATCACCACGGCAGGTGCTTTGCAAGCTCACAAAGTGCATTTCTTCATTTGCATCGGTAATTATGCGATAAGTTCAACTTGTTCAATGCTAATCTCATAGACACACGCAACGACCAACAGCAGCAGTCAGAAAGGGGTCCCAACTGGCACACATCACATATGCTCCATGTCGTGCAAAATAAAAACCAACCAGGAGGCAACGCGGACGCGCTCACTGGCTCCGGTAATGTCAACCGCTACAGGAGCAGTCGTCCTGGCGACCTGTCCCAGTCACTCGCGCCGCACAAAAGACACTGAGACTAAGAAACTGCAACATTACCGAAGGATCAACTTGACACAGTACTGCAGAGAGCCGTGATTTTTGCTCTGTGATTCACAGAGAATTTCTCATGTCACCCAGAAACCTCTAGTTTTCCTGGAAGTGTTCACTGCCCGCAGAAATCGCCGAGCAATGATTTGAAAACAGCGGCCGCCGCAGCGGCATCCAGAAGCCACGTCAAAGTGGTCGAGAGCGGAGACTCCCAAGGCAGAATCTTGGCTTGAAGCCCCCCTCCCGCCACGCCTCGCTGCAGGACCCTCGCTAAGTCAGTCAGTCTCCACTTCATAGGTTTGGGGTCAAAACTAAGTCGGCTACAGCATGGAACGGGCCAGGGCCGTGACATCTATTAGCCACTTACGGTGCCACAGGAACTATTCTGTGGGCTCATACATCCGTCCTCACAGCAACCTTGTGAAATTAGTACTCCTAGTACCTGTGTTTTCGGGAGAGGAAATAAACGCAGACAGGCTAAGTGGCATGGCCACAGTCACAGAAGTGGCGAGGCTGAGATTCAAACCCAAGTACTCTGGCTCCTTAACATACGCTTCTAAATGAAGCTGTGTTGCCTCCCATTTGCTAGACTTGATCGTGTCTGTTTAGACCAGCGGTGGGCCCCAAATCATCTCCTCCCCCAAAGGATTCACGTGAAATGCCTGAAACCTCTGACCATGACCTTGTTTGGAAGAGGGGTCTCTGAGAATGCAACAAAGCTTAGTGTCTCAAGAGGAAGAGATAACCCTGGGTTCTCCTCGCAGGCTCTGTCTGCCACTGCATGTACAGGACCAGGAAGAACAGAGCAGAGAGAGATGCGGATGCAGACCAGTGGATACTATGGTCTCCAAGGTGGGCAGAGGAGAGGAAAGTCCCGCCCCAAGAGCACGCAGGGGAAGCAGGGCCCAGCCCTGTCTGCACACCGGCTTCCAGAACGATAAGGGATTAATTTCTGTTGTCTCGAGCCACCAAGTTTGCCATAATCTGTTACACCAAACCTAAGACATTAATGTCGTAATCCCGATGGATAATTCCTGGGACGGAACTTCTTCTCTCGGTTAATGAAAAATTATACAAACATGATCACACATTTATTGAAAGCTTATGATACGTGCCTGCCTCTGCTCTTGATCCAGGGGAGAGAAGGGTATATGGAGTCCCCGCCCTGGTGGACGTCAGAGGAATGGAGAATAAGCACAGAAATAAATGAGATAATCTGAAAGAGAAGCACAGCTGGGAAAATAAAGAATAAAAGAGGAGAGGGGATGGCTGGGCAGGGGGACCCTGCAGCGCGTACAGTGGAGGAAGCACAACGCTTTGGCTGAGGGAGACGACAAGCATGAGAGCTCAGACAATCGAGGGGACAGCAGAGGTGAGGGAGAGGTCCGCAGCCAGACTGGTCTTGGCTCATCAAAGGACCAGGAAGAGAGCCAGTGTGGCTGGAGAGGGATGAAGCAGGGAGGAAGAGAAGCACAGGTCAGGCCATGCAGGACACTGGAATCAATAACGGTTCCAATAATGCCTCCATGAGAAGAGTGGGCTTTACAATCCTCCCTTCCACCTCCGCCTGCCCTGGGGCAGTGTCAGAGAATGCCACGTCCCCGAAAACAGGTCTGATCCGAGGACAGAGTCAAAGAGCAGGCAGGTGTTACACAGTTCCCTGGCACCCATACGGAGGCCGGGAAGGCAAGATTCTGCATCTATAGGTAGGGAAAGGATAGAATTATTTTTCAGCAGAATGATAATGGGCTGCAAGTGCAGGAATTTGGAACTGAGGACTCGACTGTCAGGTACTCAGAGAGCGCCACGAGAAGGGTACTGAAGGAGATTTCAGCTCTAGGCGGGTAGACCGAGAAGACAAGGGTGATTTAAGAGCAGAAATGTGAACAAAGTCCTGATGGCTGTGAAGAGCACACCATGTCCACGGAACGGGAACACTGGCAAGTAAACCCGTATGACGGTGCTTTTATCTGATCCAGCCTCTGTCACCAGCAGAGGAAAATGAAGAACAAATGAATCACACACTCACCCTACAGAGTAGAAACCACGGCATTTCGAAATGTTTGGGGCGTCTAGAGTTCTCCGTGTAATCAGCAGGAATGTCTGGGGGCTAAAGTCAGTACAAACATAAGATTCCTAGCATGTGCAATAATAAAGCCTCCATGAGGGATTTACCATAAATAATAGTGAAGAAACCCAAAATTATGAATTAATATATATATATATATAACAATCCTTGTTGGTAACCCAATGTTGAGAGCTATCATCAGATAGTTATTCTGGAAGCGTGCTATCCGATGACTCCAAAAATGCAAAGAATCAAAACAAAACCCAGGAATTGTCTTTATAAGGCAACTGCAAAACATAGCCACAAAAATAAACTCAAGCAGATTCATGTGACTCTTAATCTTGTTTCTGTCTTTGTGCCAACAAGGTGTTAAGGCAATTCTCAAGTCTCAGTCGAGAACTCTGAAGACAAGGGAAATACAGCTCATCAGGAGTAGACCTAGCTTTCCTTCGGCTTTTAAAATAATTTCATGAATTCTGTTTACGTGACGCTAAGAGCAATACACCACCACCCAGTAATGAGACTCGGGAAGCAACCTGGAGACGCACTGCTGGAGATGAGTTCTGATCCTTATACGATTTACTAAAAAGAGAAGACTAGTGTAAGCCGGGTTCACTGTTCACCACGCGCTGTAACGTGTACAGCGCTTCATCCATGTTTGGCTGCCGTGGCCACTGCACAAAGCCTGAAGACACCGAGGCTCCCCTCGGCTGGGGTCCTGTACCTGGATGGGCAGCAGATGAGCGCCCCCAGCTCTCCCGTCTCCGTGGCCACCACCCCGAGATGCACTGCACTGAGGAGACACCCTCCCCGCCCCCACTCGTGGAGCAGCAGGACAGCTGTGCCACCCACCTCCCCCAGGCTCAGCGGGGCCCCTCACCTATCTATGGTCTCAGCTCTTCTCCGCATCTGTGCGCTCCACTGGGAACCCTTCCAGCTCTCCCTGCACCTCTGGACTCCAGGCGGCTCCTTCCTGACATAACTGCCCACCTTCTCAACCAGACTCAAGCTCTTCAGAAACAAAAACTCCTAATTCCAAAGCTGATTTCTGAGTGGCCTAAACGCCCACTGGGCACTACCTTTCTCTGCCCACTCCACAGCACAGCACCCTGGCCCATCACCCTTCTCAGGGGCGCCGGGACTTCTGCCAGCCCAGGCCCCCCACCGGGCAGATGCACCTGCTCTACACCCGGGGCTCTGCTCCTCCGGTCATCTCTCGCCCTCGCACGTTCACCTCTAAACAGCCCTGCGTCCTCTTTCCCTCTCCGATCTATGTACTGTGCCTTCTGGGTAGCACACTTCCAGTCTCCCCCACTTTGCCAAGCTTCATACCGCTACACTGTTAAGATTTGGGAAGAAAGGTCCCCTTTCCAGTCCACCCTGTGCGGAGCCTGTAAAGCCTACTTGGATCCCAGCCACACCTCAGTGTCACCTCTTTTATCATCATGCTCTAAGAGCTTCCGTCTTCGAACAGACATCAACCCTTGATACCACACCTCTTCGGTCCACAACGAACTTTTTCTGCATTCCTCCGTCTAACTTGTCGGCATGTTGTTTAGATTCACTGTCTCTACTTATTCTCATCCTGTTTTAAGTCCTATTAGGATTCATTCCCTACTGAAAGGGAAGAACTGTACAAGAGAAATTGTTCTTTTTTTAAAACTTTGTTTAAGCTGGGCGTGGTGGCGCAC
>RJWM01037892.1:0-17123 GCA_004363535.1 Dasyprocta punctata | reverse complement strand
ACACAGTGAGATCCTATCTCAAAAAACAAACAAACAAACCCCACAACATTAAATATGAAAACCTAACTATGAAGAGAGGTTATGATGCTTTGAACCTATGTAAATAGGGAGATCTATTTGGTCAGGTCACAAAAATACTTTTCAAGGGAAAAAAAAAAAACAGTTGTGAAGGATGGGCCAACATGGCATAAGTAGTTTTTTTTTTTTTTTTTTTTTTTGTGGCATCGGGGGTTGAACTCACAACCTCGCGCCTGCCAGACAGGCGCTTAAGCCACTGAGCCAAACCGGCCTTAGTTTTTTGAGGCAGGGTCGCTCCATGTAGCTCAGATTGGCCTTGTGCTCACGTTGTAGCCCAAGCTAGCGTCGAACTCACAACGTTCCTCCTACCTCAGCCTCCTGAGTGCTGGGATTAAAGGCATGCACTACCACACCCAGCTGGCGTAACTAGTTTTAAGGTAGGGGATTGGGGGCACTACTAATCCTGAACTTCAGCAAGAGCAAGCAGAGGATTACCCGAAAGGTAGCGAAACCAATGGGGAAAATTTCTTTTAAAAAACCCCACTTTTTACAACATATATGCCTTACTTTGTAACTAGAAAAATAAGTTCATAATTATATTTGAAGTGAGGAGGTTTTCTATTTGAACCTGAGGAGTAAATCTTCCATGCTTCTAGGAGAAAAAGCGTTCAAGAAACCATGGTTTCCTCATTGATTTGCTGTCTGCCCCCCAGCCTGCATGTACCCCAACCCCTGTACTAGAGATTGAAGCCAGGGCTTTTGCATTAGGCCACATCCCCAACCCTTTTTAAAAAATTTCAGACATGACCTGACTTATGATCTTTCTGGCTCAGCCCTCCCCTCCCCCAGTACTGTGGTTTAAACCCACCCTGCATTTTCACAGTGGGCCACATCCCCAACTCTTTTTCTTTTCCTGTTTTGTTTTTTTTTTTGTTTTTTTTTTACATTTTCTGACATGATCTAACTTGTGATCCTCTTGTCTCAGCCTCCCAGAATGCTGGGGTTCCTGGTATGCTGACTTGGGAGTTCTGTCTTGACACAGGATGAGGGATCTTCACCATGACCTGGCAAGGGGGTCTAACACTTTAATAGACTGCCAACTTCTCTTTGTTTGCTGGTCTGCTTTTAACTACAGTACTTACCTTGGGCTTGGGCACTTATTGCCACCTGTACAATGTATGTAGCAATGTTTGGAGACAATTTTAGGATAGGATCTTGCTCTGGGTGGCCTCAAATTCACAATCCTCCTGCCTCAGCCTCCTGACAGCTGATACTATAGGTGTGTCTTTGATAATTCAACCAAATGGAAAAGATGTGCTTCAGGGGAAAACCATGCACTGTTTGGAACACATCCTTCCAAATTATGATTTTGTTCTTTCATTTGAGTTATTTTTACAACTGTATAAATTATAGATAACTGGAACAAAAAACATTCTAGTGTGTATATATAAGTAAATAATTTTCCCTTTCCATGTAAATAAATACAAATATGTAAATAAATTCTCCTATTGTGAAAGGAATCGGTTTTGTCTCATAATTTCAATATTCCTATCCTACAGTTTTCTGGAATCTTTCTTGGATTCTCTTACACACTAGCTGTAAAATCTGACTGGTTCTCTAGCAATAGGTTAAGTAAAATCTTTAGTATATATTCACTGTGTATCTATACTGAAAGTTTTATTTCCTTTAGTTTGGCCTAAGACACTTTTTTTCAAATCATTCCACTTACTGGTCCTAAAATCATTAGATTTTAGTCATTAATTTAAAAAATTACATAGGAATTCAACTTGCACTGCTGTAATAAAAGCACTATTTCATAAAACTTTTTTATATATACGTATATTTACTCTAGATTTATTTATTTATTTATTTACTTACTTAGTTTTTGTCTTTTTGAGAGAGGGTTTCAGGTTGGCCTTGAACTCACTTTGTAGCCCAAGCTGGCCTCAAACTCCCAGCAATCCTCCTGCCTCAGTCTCCTGAGTGCTACAGTTACAGGCATGTGCTACCATGCCTGTCTCTACATTGATTTAAAGGTACTTCTGACTTTGCTCAGTGTTTTGAGACCTATTGTGTTCATTTTGTAATATTCAACTTTCATTCAACAAGTTGAGTGAACAGAATATTTTCAGGTCAGGTGGATGTAAATGAGGTGGTCAAGAGTCTCAAAGAATCCAGACATGGTGGTACACACCTGTAATTCCAGCAAGTAATCTGAGAGGCTGAGATAGGAGAACTGTAAACTTGAGCCCAACCTGGGTAATTTAGTGACTTAGTGAGACCATATCTCAAAAATCAGGAAAAAAAAAATTTTTTTAAAGGGCTGGAGATGTAGTCAGTGCAAAGGTTCAATCCCTGGTATCACACATCCATGCACACGCACACACACACACACAATTATTCTCAAAGTTTATGGTTCATCACCCTCTCATCCTCTCTTCCCTGCTCAGTCAAGTCACAGATTAGGATGAGTGTAGCACTAAGACTACCGGCTTGGCACTGCAACCCTGCTGGTTGACATAACAGACTCAGCATAGGCCCAAGGGCCACCCATTATTAAGAACATCAGGAGCCTGAAAGACAGGACCTTTTGCTAGTGGAGCAGATATTACCTTCACTTGCATGAGAAAACTACACCATCATCCACCCAGGCCCCCCTAAACCCCTCCCCACTCCCAAGCTGGGGTTTGGGCTTGCTGAGTAGACCTTGGACAAGTCCCACAATTCCTCTGGCTGCTTTCTCCTGTGAAGGAGAAAAAGTGGCAAATAAGATACTGTGAGTGATCCCAGCACCTGGGACGCTGAGGTAGGAGGAGCGTTGTGAGTTGGAGACTGGCTTGGGCTACAACATGAGCACAAGGCTGGTTTGAACTACATAGTGCGACCCTGCCTCAAAAAACTGGGGCCAGGAGTTGGACTCAGTGGCTTAAGTGCCTGCCTGGCAGGCGTGAGGTTGAGAGTTCAATCTCCAGTGCCACACACACACACAAAAAAAGATACTGTGAGTGAAACTCTTCTACAAACTGTAAATCATTACTCAAGACCAGGAGTTCTTTGTGCAGGCTCAGTAGGGTCCTGAGCATTGAAAGAAGGTGGAGCAAAGGCCCTGATGTCTAAAAACCTCCTGGATGATCCCAATGGATCCCCCACCCATGAACCACGAGGTTTACAGGGCACTTTGCCTGACTTGCGAGCTCTCCTGCAACCACATGCAGACACCACTGCATACAGAATTAGTCGCCCTCCCAGGAATTTGTCCACAAACTGTGCATGCAGCATTATTCCTGGTAGAGGTTGAAGGTGCTGGTAATACCCCAAAGATTAAGATTTACTACTCTAAAGCAGGATTTCACAACCTTGACATCGGTATCATTTTGGTCTCAATACTTCTTTGTTTTGCTCATTGCAGGATGTTTAGCAGCATCCTGGCCTCCACCTGTATACAGATATTGGTATCACAACCATCCTTCCCCTGCCAGCCTTCCCAAGTTCTGACAACTAATATTGCTAAAGGGGGTGAGGAGCAAAACTGCTTGAAAGCCACTGCTCCAAAGCAACTTAGAAATGCAGAGAGTACAAGCTGGGCACTGTTGAGCACACCTATAATCTCAACATGAAGGAGACTGAGGCTGGAGGATTGCAACAAGTTTGAGCCCAGGCTGGACTACACAGTGAGTTTAAGGTCAGCGTGAATGACAGAGTGACCCTGTCTCAAAAATAAATGAATGAATGAAAGACAAGGAGATTCCAGCTAAAGACACCACCCCTAGCCCTCGCTGTACAGCTTGGCTAGTGAATGTTCCCCAAAGACAGACACGTGGCAGGTTTATCTCCAGGGTGATGCTGCTGGGAGGTGGTGGGACCTTTAGAAAGTAGGCTTTGCAGAAGGTCCATAGGTCACTGGGAGTATGCTCCTGAAGGGGACAATAGGACCCCAGTCCCTTCTCATTCTTCTGCTTTCTAGCCATGAGGTAAGCAGGCTGCTCCACCATGTGCTGCTCTCCACTGCCACCTGGCACTGCTCTCAGAAGCCCAAAGCAATGGGTCTGCCTGATGTTGGACTGGCATCTCCAAAACCATAAGCCAAAATAAACCTTTCTTTAATTACCACAGGTATTTTGTTACAGTGACAGAAAGCTGACTAATGTCCTCGCCCCATCGCCCTAAGTCAGAATCTTGGCTAGTTTTACTCCTCCTTTACCTCTCCTAATATGTCCTTCAATCTCATTCCCTTCAGATCTGATCACACTCATCTTCTATCTCCTTTCCTCTCCTGTCATTTTAGAACCTCCTTCCTTACTGCCTCTTGGGCAAACTCAGCCTCTCCAAAGAATAACCAACAGGTTATTCTTTCTAAAGTTTAACTCTCTCCAGAACTTTCCTATTAAAAATCGTCTCCCTCTGCAGGGTTTTGCACACCCTCAGCTATGTATGAGCTCCAGCCCAGCTCCAATCTCATACAGTTTCTTCTACAAATCCAACAAGTGGCATGTGGAAGAGGAACAAGATGAATCTGACAGAACCACAGCAGAAAATCAAAATCAAACTCTAGAAATGATAGTGGCCTTGGAAAGCAGAAATGTAAAAATAAAAATATACCTTGCTTTGCAATTAAAGTTTACAGTGATTATCTGATTGTGTGACAGTTCAGTATCCTCCATATGTGAGATCTACAGGAGGGTGTAAACCAAGGCTTCAAGCTGTCAGACCCATTCGGTGCCAAAAGCAAAAGCCTTCTGCAATGGAGTGAAATGAATGAGACCAGACCTAGAATAGATCTGCGTCATGTGCACTGCGCTGCTGCGCGCCTGCCTTTAAACTTGTGGCTCAGTAACTATACCTACAGGCACAGGATGCGCACCTTAAACATATTTCTCAGTAGGTTCTGTAAAAAAGTTTGGAAGCCATAACGGACAATCTATAGAATCAGAACTAGAAGGAGAGGGGAGATAACCAGCAAAAAGTGCAAGGTCACTGAGACCTCCGCATGCCCAGACCGGACGGGACTGGAACTGTGCAGAACGGACGCACCTTGGGTGGGCAGATAAAGCCGGGAGTGGGGGGAAGCCGGGCGAATGTGGGGCTCCCCTATTTGGGGGTATGAGGGTCATTCAGCGCAGGGGTCGAGCGGGCTGGGGGAGGCGGAGCGAGGAGAAAGGAGAGGAGCTGCAGGTGGCCGACAGGGAGGTGGCCCGAGCCCGGGGCGCCTTGCCGGGCTCCCCCTTCCAGAACCCACCCAGGACCCGGGAGGGCCGGGCGGGGCGCGTCCGTCCACGCAGGACCCTCCCTGCCCGCGGGGCCCCGTCCTCACCGACGGCAGCGGGCCCTCCCTCTCCGGCGACGGAGCCATGGCGGGTGCCTCAACCCCGGCTGCTGCAGCCACAGGCATCCACCCGGCCGCCCAGGCCTCTCCAGCCACTACGACCCCGGCGCACGCTCCCCACCCCCACCTGCCCCTTCGGGAGCGAGCCTCGTGCCCGCGCGCGCCCGCGAGAAGAGCCGGCCCCTCGCGACACCCCGCGGGCTCCTGGCGAGCATGCGCAGTAGGGCGGCGGAGCCGTCCCTTAGAAGCGCTAGTCCTGGTCTTCCTGCGCGGCGCCGAGCGAGCGACCAGACCAATGGGCGTGCGTGGGGGTGGGGGATACTTCTGTCACGAAAGAGGCGGGACCAATCCGGGATGGGCAGCGGCGACCTGAGGCGGGGACCGAGGAACTGAGGCCCGGGGAAGGGCGCTCTAGGTACGAGGAGTCGGGGTGGTTGGGCTTCGTGTCGGCTCCAAGACCTTCCCCAGGATGACTACGCTTACCGAGTGGAGCGCGGGTTTACATGTGTCCTTACTTAGGCCCGTCACCTCCCTGAGCTAGAGGAGAAAGATTTCTTATGACTCTCTTTGACCCCTTCAGATAACTTCCACTTCAAAGGCTGGGAAATTCGAGCTTCAAAATAAATCATGTAACTCGTTTTAACCTTAACTAAGAATCCATGAGTAGATACGGAGGCGAACAAGGAAGCAGGGCGAGGGAAAAAGTTTCTTATGCCCAAAAGCCAGTTTTCAAACGCACAAAGAATAACGCAGAAAGCCAGTTTGACACCCACCTTGGTAATAATGGATTTGGACAAAAGTCATCAATGGTCGCAAAATGGAAAGTGAGAGCTTAATAAAACAAGTATTTCCAAAGTATCTCCCTAAAGGATCCTTAATGATAGCAAAGAAGGATACTGATTTTACAGTAGAGAAATGGCTCTCAAAGTGTAGCCTAGGGTTCCTGGAGATCCCTAAGGCTCTTTCAGATAGTGTGCAAGGTCAAAGCTATTTTTGAAATTATTAGCCTTTCAAAATTTCATTCATTTATAAGTATAAAATGGAATATTCCAAAAAGGCTCCATGATGTGTAATGTAACAGACTGCATGTAAGAACAGCTACGAGAACTGTAGTTTTCTTTTAAACTGACATTAAAGCTGGGAATGGTGGTGCAAACCTATAATTGTAGCACTCTGGGAGGCTGAGGCAGGAGGATCATGAATTAAAGCAATTTAGCCATTTAGTGAGACTCTGTCAAAAAGTAAACAAAACAAAACAAAAACACTGGGGTTGTAACTCAGTGTAACGGTCGGGGGTTCAATCCTGTATCAAAAACAAACAAATACTGACATTAAAGAGATCTACAAAAACATTAAACAATGGCACTTGTTTTTTGTTTGGGAAAGTATTGTAATTTTCATAAAATATGTTAACACATAGAATGTTCATGAGTGTTACAGTCTTGGTAACAGCTTTCCTGAAATACAATTCCCACATCATGCCAGGCACGGTGGCACATGCCTGTAATCTCAGTACTCAGGAGGCCGAGGCAGGAGGTTCGCGGAGAGATTGAGGTCAGCTTGGACTACATAGGCAGACCCTGTCTTAATAAACAAAACAAAAAATAGAATTCCCATATTATGCAAGTCATCCATTTAAAAAGTGTGCAATTCAGTGAGTGTATTAGTTTTACCATTGCTGGATTTAATACCCAACACTCACAATTTAAAGAAGGAGAAGTTTCATTTGACTCACAGTGTCAAGGGGTTTAGTTCATAGTCAGATGGCTCCAAGGCAGGAACATCATGGTGGAAAAGCGTGGCAGAGCAATACTGCTTAGCTCAAGGCAAATGAGAAGCAGAGGAGGGGAACAGTGCCAGAAAGATAGGGTTAGGGGCCATAAAGACACCAAGACCATGCCTCCATAATCAACCCGAACACACTCAGAAGTGTACTCCATCCAAGCCAATCTCAAATCCAGTCAAGCCAGGCATGATGGTGCATGCCTACAGTAACTGCCACAGTGACTTTTAGTACCATAGTCACAGAGTTGTACAAACATCACCACAGTTTCAGAGCCCTTCCATCACTCCAAAAAGAAACTTTTAGCCCTCACTACCTACTATAGTTTGGATGTGACTTATGACCCAGTGGTTTGCATATTGGAAGATTGGTCCTTGATGTGGCAGTATTAAAAGATGGTGGAGCCTTTAAAAGGTAAGGCTTAATGCAAGGTAATTAGGTCAATGAGGACACTGCCCTGGGATGAGATTAGGTCTTTATGAGAGAAGGTCTCAGGAGCAAACTGGTTTCCTGAAGAATGACTTGTTAGAAAAAAGAATGAGCCTTGGTCTTATGTGATGGCATGTACCTATAGCCCCAGCTATGTAGGAGGCTGAGACGGGGATAACTTGTGCCCACAAGTTTGAGGTCAGCTCTGGCAACACAGAAAGAAAAAAGAAAAAGGTGATCATTATCCCAAATTTTCTTTTTCTGTCTCTCCATGGTGACCCCTTCTGCACACACTATCATTATTGTGATGCCATCTGTCATAAAACCCACAGGACAGCCAAGTGGAACTATACTTTTCTTTCTTTTTTTTTTTTTTTTGGCACTGGGGATTGAACTCACAAACTCGTGCCTGTCAGACAGGTGCTTAATTCACTAAGCCAAACTCCCGGCCTAGGTTTTTTGAGGCAGGGTCGCACTGTGTAGCTCAGGCTGGCCTTGCACTCGTGTTGTAGCCCAAGCCGGCCACAAACTCACAATGCTCCTCCTACCTCAGCCTCCCAAGTGCTGGGATTAAAGGCGTGTACCACCACATGGAACTATACTCTTGAATTTCCAGAACTGTGAGCTAAATAGATCTCTTTCCTTTACAAATTATCCAGCCTCAGATATTTTGTTGTAGCAATAGAAAAGACTAAAATACCCCACAGTTCTCCTGTCTTCCCAATCCTAAGCAACCATTACCCGTTACTATTTCTATCCTAGGAGGTATGAAGTGGTTATCTCTTGAGTTTAATTGCATTTCCCTGATATAGGTAATGACACTGAGTTTCTCATGTGTATTTTCTTTGGGAAGACATCCATTCAGAACCTTACTAGGCTGTTAATCTTGAGTGTAAGAATTCTTTATACATTCTAAATATATGTGCCTGATTGGATGTATGAATCGCGATCTCCCCAGCTGTAGGTTATCTCTTTACATTATTGTCCCAGTTGAGATGGTGTCTTTTGAGCCATGAAAGTTCTTAATTTGGATGATGCCTAATGTATCTGTTCTTTCTTCTTTTGTTGCTTGTGTTTTTAATGTCATAACTAAGAAATCATTGCCTAAGAAATCACTGCCTGAACCAAGTTCACAAAGATTTACCTTTATGGTTTTCTCTAAGAGTCTTATAGTATATGGTATGAAGGGCCTCGTTTTTCATTCTTTGGCATGTGGATGGATGCTCTTGCCATCCCCAGCTGAATGTTGGAAAAACTATTATTTCCCCTGCTTAAATGTCTCAGCATCTTTGTTGAAAATCAGCTCACCATAAATGTAAGTAAGAGTTCCTTTCTGTATTCTCATTCTATACTTGTGATGTATTATTATCTAGTGTTATGCCAGTGCCCTACTGACTTCATTATCATTGCTTTTCATTAAATCCTTTTTTTTTTTTTTTTTTTTTGGTATTGGGAATCAAACTCAAGACCTTGTGCTTGCCAGGCAGGCACTTGTGCCACTGAGCTATATCCCCAGTCTTTCATTAAGTTTTGGAATCAGAGAGGGTCAGTTGTGGTGGTGAACTTGTAGTTTCAGCACTTGGGAGGCCAAGGAAGGAGGAGCCCTGCAAGTTCGAGGTTAGCCTCAGCTACACAGTGAGTTCAAGGCCAGCCTTGACTACATAGTCAGACCCTTAAAAAAAAAAAAAAGTTTTGAAAACGGTGAATGTGAGTCCTATAGCCTCGTTCTTTTTAAGACTGTTTTACCTATTCTGGGTCCCCTGAATTTCTATTGCCATCTTTCTAGTCAATCTTTTGAGACTGAATCTCTGTAACTTTACATCACTGAGATCATAGAAATAATTGTTCAGGTGTCCTGGCTTTTATTACTTAAAATTCTATAGTGTAAACATCACTCCACATTATAAGCTTACTTTCCATGTGATGGGCCACCAAATTTATTGGTTTATTTTACTTATTTATTTTTTGTGCTACTGGAGAATGAACCCAGTGCCTCCCACTAAGGTACATGCACAGTTCTTTTTTTAAAATTTGAGATAAGATCTAGCTAAGTTGCCCAGGCAGGGCTAGCATTTTCAATTCTCCTGTAGCATTTTCGATTCTCCTGCCTCAGCCTTCCACAGTGCTGGGATTACACATATGCCAATACACCCAAATGGTAATTTTCTTAGGCATTTTGCTTCAGAATTTCGCTAGTATAAATTTTGCTGTGGTGTCTGCTTTTTTTTTTTATTTTTATTTTTTTTTGCGGCACCGGGGACGGAACTCACAACCTTGCGCCTGTCAGACAGACACTTAAGCCACTGAGCCAAACTCCCAGCCCTAGTTTTTTGAGACAGTGTCGCACTATGTAGCTCAGGCCAGCGTTGCGCTCGCGTTGTACCCCAAGCTGGCCTCGAAGTCACAACGCTTCTCCTACCTCAGCCTCCCGAGTGCTGGAATTAAAGGCGTGCGCCACCAAGCCCAGCTTGCTTTATTCTTAACATTTGGAGAATGTAAGTGAAGAATATGTGGGAACGCTTTGTACAATTCTTATACTGTATTTCTGTAGGTCAAAAAGAAGTCATACAAACAAAACACCCAGCCCCACCCATTTGTCCATGCCTCACCCACCGCGCGCCGCCACCATACATTCGTCCACCTCCAGCAGCACAGCGCGGTGGGGACCAGGATGGCTCCGAGAGCAGCTTTCCTGGGACCCTTGCATAATTCCCGATCTTTGCCCGCACACCCCTCCCATCTCCGGCGTCTTCCGCCGCCGTCTACGCAGCTGCTTAGCCTCCGCCTCTCCCCACCTTTGACCCTGTTCTCTGCTCCGGCCCCAACCCCTAAGGTAGCTGGGTCCCTCGCCCCCTGTTCTCCACACTGGGAACTTCGAGGACCCAAATGGACAAAAATTCCTGGCTGGTGGCGTCGAGCTTCTGTTGTGGGGTGTGAGAGTTAGGAGGATTCAAGAAGTAACAGAAGTGGTAAACTAAATAAGATTCCAAATGGATGACGGATATTGAGAAGTGGGAAGAAAGTGTTCAAATGGGAACAGGAACAAGGGAGGGGAGGAGAAAGGCAGGGGAGGAAATAGGGATTAAAAAAAAAGAAAGAAAGAAAGGAAAACAATATAAACAAGGTGTTGTGAAGGGAGAAGGGAAGGATTGAAAGGAAGGGTGGGGGGAAGGGGAAGAAAGAAGATGTAATCATGTACAGGTACGAATTCCCTATGATGAGTGTGAGCATTATGTGTGTCAAAAGCGTACCAATAAAATTAATTTTAAAAATATAAAACAATGTTTGAAGTAGGAAAAAAAAGTGATAAACTGTAAAATGTACAGTATCAGCCCAGGCATGTTGGTGCACGCCTGTAACCCTGGCACTTTGGGAGGCTGAGGCAAGAGGATCATAAATTCAAGCCCAGCCTGGGCAATTCAGCAATTTAGCAATTTAGCGAGAACCTGTCTCAGAACAAACGCATAGTATTTTGGAAGCTGACGCGTGCTAGGAGGAAAATAAAACAAGCAGGAGGGGCTACAACTCGTGTTAGAGATCATGTTGGTGGAACAGTCGACCACTGCAGCAGCGTCAGTATCTCCCAGCTCGAAGACGCAGCCCCAGAGCGCCTGTGCCGGGTGCTTACGCGCTGAGGTGGGCGAGTCCGCAGTGCAGCACAGACTGCGACTGCGGGGCCCGGACCGCGCTCCCAGCGGCTGCGCTCGCGGTCTGGGTACCGCGGAGGCTCCACACAGCCTTCGAGCCCGCGCGCCCTCTAGCGGCCTCCGGGTACCTCCGCCAGCCAGGGTCTCCCCGGAGGGATGAGCGCTCCACTCTGACCCAGTGAAACGCCTATCCAGCAGGAAGAGGGGTGTAGCTCAGTTACATAAGCGCCTGCCTGGCAAGCGGGAGGTCGTGAGTTGAAAAATTGCGCAGAAGTTAGGCCCTCGGGGGCGAAGTGGGGGATGCTGTCTTTTCCTTCTCCTTCCTCTTCTTCCTTTCACACTCAGAACTGAGCTACATCCCCATCCCTTTTAAAATTTATTTTATTCTGACGTAGGATCTCGCTAAATTGCCCCCCACTGGGCTTGAAATTGCGATCCTCCTGCCTCAGTCTCCTCGAGTGCTAGGATTGCAGGTGTGAGACACCAAGCCTTGCTACTATTTTCTTCTTCTTCTTCTTCTTCTCCTCCTCCTCCTCCTCCCCCCCCTTTTTTTGTACCGGGGATCGAACTCACAACCTTGCACTTACCAAGCAAGTTTTCTTAATATTAGTAACATTCAGAGCACTCAGGAGGCTGAGATAGGAGGAGCATTGTGAGTTCGAGGCTGGCTTGGGCTACAACGTGAGCGCAAGGCCGGCCTGAGCTACACAGTGCGACCCTACCTCAAAAAACCAGGGCCGGGAGTTTGGCCCAGTGACTTAAGCGCCTGTCTGACAGGCGCAAGGTTGTGAGTTCAATCCCTGGTGCTGGAAAAAAAAAAAAAAGTAACATTCAGCCCCTAAGAGCTCTCAGTAGCTTCCCAGAAGACAGCAGGACCCAGTACCACCAAAGCACCCCGTGGAGGCACTGGTGGCAATGCTGCCCCGTGGGCATGACGGGCAGCCCATCCTTTCGCCCCCACCCCGAGACTGGGTGGTGATGACTCTGAAGTAGTGTCCCCGTCTTGCCTCACTTTCTGTTCTTCACGCCCACTCCTCTGGGGTGCCCCACCTTCACCAATCGTTCCCCATAGCTCTTCCCCCTTGTTCTTTTATTTATTTGTTTTAAAAAAGATTTTCATTTGCTCTGTATTATTGGTAGTAATGAACTAAAGACTTAGAGATAAAACTGTACTCAGAAAAAGGAGATTGACGAGAACATGAGAAAATGGAGAGATCTCACGTGCTCTTGGATAGGAAAAACCAATATAGTGAAAATGGCCATACTTCCAAAACTGTTATACAGATTCAGTACAATCCCAATCAAAATTCCAATAGCACATCTAACAGAATTAGAGAAAACCATCCTAAAATTCATCTGGAACCAGAAGAGACCTAAAATAGCAAAGGCAGTCCTGGGCAACAAATGCAAGACAGGGGGCATCACAATCCCTGACTTGAAATTATACTATGAAGCTACTGTGATTAAAAAAAAAAAAAAAAAAAAGCAGGCCAGGGATTTGGCTCAATGGTCTAAGTGCCTACCTGTGAGTTCAATACCCGGTACCAAAACAAACAAACAAACAAAAACCAGTGTGATACTGGCAAAAAACAAAAGCAAAAACAAAAAAAAAAAACAGACTCAAAGATCAAATGGAACAGATTAGAAGATGCAGAAACAACTCCAGACACACTAAGCCACCTTATCTCTGGCAAAGATGTCAAACACTTTCACTGGAAGAAAGCCTCTTTAATAAATGGTGCTGGAAAAACTGACTCTGCACATGCCAAAGGTTAAAGTTGGACCCATATCCTTCACCATGCACTAAACTGAATTTGGAATGGATCAAAGATCTAAATATTAACAGAAACATTAAATCTACTGGAAGATAGAGTAGGTAAAACTCTTGAAGACATTGGTGTAGACAAAGACTTTATGAACAAAGCCCCAGTTGCACAGGAACTATCACAAAGAATCAACAACTGGGATCTCAGGTTATTGAAAAGCTTTTGCACAGCAACAGAAACCACCAACAGAATGAGGAGACACCCCACAATATGGGAGAAAATATTTGCCAGCTGTTCTCTAGGCAAAGAGTTACTATTGAAAACATAGAAAGAAGGCTGTAGATTTAACTCAGTGGCGTAAACACCTGCCTGGCAGGGGCAAGGTTGTGGGTTCAATCCCTAGTACCAAAAAAAGAAAAAAACCGAAAACATAGAAAGAACTAAAAAAAATCAGTCCTTTCAGATTTAAAGACCCAATCTAAAAGTGGGCATCTGAGATGAATACACACTTCTCAGATGAAGAAATACAAACAGCAAATCAATATGTGAAAAAAAAATGTTCACTATCACTGGTCATTCGAGAGATGCAAAATAAAACAACATTGAGATTTCACCTCACCCTGGAAAGAATGGCTAGTATCAAGAAATCAGCCAATAACAAATGCTGGAGGGGCTGTGAGGAAAAAGAAACCCTTCTCCACTGTTGGTGGGAGTGTAGACTGGTGTACCCACGGTGGAAATCAGTGTGGAGATTCCTCAAAAAGCTGGGATTGGAGGTCCCATTTGACCCAGCTATTCCCTTTCTGGGGATCTTCCCAGAAGAATGAAAAACATCATAACACAGCAACATATGTGCACCCATGTTTATAGCAGCACAATTTGTAATACCTAGCTTTTGAAACAATGTAAATGTCCATCGACTGAGGAATGGATAAAAATGATGTGGTAGTTTTATACAATGAAGTACTACTCAGCCATAAAGAAAGATAAACTTGAGAGTTTTTTGAGACTTTTATGGGTAAATGGACGCAAGTTGAAATTATACTCATAAGTGAAATAACTCAGACATGTATGTGTAAATGTATTGTTTCACTAGTCTGAGAAGCTGAAAGCAAATATATATATATCTACATATATATATGACAGTTAAGGTGGTTATACTGCTGATTTTTCTGAGTTCATTGAAGAGAGGGATTTGTGCTAGTATTATTCAGATATCTAGTAAATAAATGCAGATATCTTCTACTCTGAGTAACTGATCTGAAGATAACAATACACAATATATATACCATTGTTACCCCCAATTATTGTGTCTTGAAATTTTGTTTTATTTTTTCTCTTTAACATAAAACAGATTTTTAAAAAGACTTAAAGACTTTATGTAGAGCTAAAGACAGGTGCTTAAGCCACTGAGCCAAACTTCCAGCCCTACTTTTTTGAGGTAGGGTCACACTATGTAGTTCAGGCCGGCCTTGCGCTCACATTGTAACCCAAGCAGGCCTCGAACTCACAACGCTCCTCCTACCTCAGCCTCCTGAGTGCTGGGACTAAAGGCGTGCGCCACCACGCCTGGCTTCAAGTGTTATTTTTCTAACATTTAAATTATCTATTAAAGCCCGACATGGTGGTCCCTGGCTGCAATCTCAGAATTTAGGGGGCTGAGGCAGGAGAACTGTGGAGACTTCAAGGCCAGCCTGGGCCACACAGGGAGCCCAAGTCCAGCCTGGACTACAAAGCAAGACCTTGTCTCAAAAAAACAAAACAGGGCCAGGAGTTTGGCTCAGCAGTTAAGCACCTGTCTGGCAGGCGCGAGGTTGTGAATTTGATCTCTGGTGCCACAAAAAAAAAAAAAAAAAAAAAAAAAAAAAAAAAAAAAAAAAAAAAAAAAAAAAAAAAAAAAAAAAAAAAAAGGAGGGGAAAAGTTAAAAGAGAGAGAGAGAAGGAAAACATTGAAACAAAGCTTTTGTAAGTGGGGAGGAAAGGAGGGCTTGACGGGAGGGGAGAGGAATGGGGAAAAAGAAAAAACAAGTTATATCATGTATGGATACAAATTCTCTATGACAAATGTGATCATTATGTATATCTAAAATATACCTATAAAATCTGATTGGAAAAAAAATCCACAAAAGGTGCAAAAGTGATACATATTCAGCCAAAACCACACCTCAGATTCTTTGGTAGGATGGTTCCTGAGCTAGTGGTCCGTGGCAGATGTTTTCCAACCACGCCCTGCGGCGGCGGGAGCCTCAGCTCCGGTCAGTAACGCAGCTACCGGGCAGGTAATGGGTGCGGGGCAGCGCACTGTGTTGCTAAACTGTGATGCTTGGTAGGTCAGGGGTAGCAAGTATGGTTTTCACCTTTTTTTTTGTACCAGGAATAAAACTGTCCCACTGAGCTATATATCCGGCCCCTAGTAAATGTTTTTGATTTAAGATATTTTCAATTTAAATGGGTTTACAGGTACACAACTCCATTGTACGTCAAGGAAGATCTATATACAAAGTTGAAAGTAATATGAATTGCCCAGTGTGGTGGTGCACACCTACACTCCCAGCACTCTGGGAAGCTGAGGCAGGAGGGTTGCAAGTTCAAACCCAGACTGACCAAATTGATGATTTAGTGTCCAAATTTACTGACCAAATTTTTATTTTAGTGTCTCAAAATAAAAAATGAAAAAAGAACTGGGGTTATAGCTCAGTGAGAAGGCTCTGAGTTTAATTTTCAGCACCAAAAGAAAAAGAAAGAAAGCAAGAAAACAAACAAGCAAGAAAGAAGTAATATGAATTATTTAGTGTAGAGAAATCTTTCTCAGGCACCCTGTGCAAGTGTGGCCCTATTACAGCCACCATTATGTTAAAAAGCATTACATTCACACTGATAGGGTAGAAGAATCTGGCCAGTTAATTTGTCCCCAGTTGTTCTTTTTGTCTGACAAACCAGATAACCAACAGCACCCAGCAAAGAGAAAATTTAGTGGGTTCTATTCAATTATAGAATCAGGACAAAAGCAAGGAATGTTGCTTTATTTTCAGAACTGATTGCAGTTGTTTTTAGTTCTTTAAAAGTGGCAAGATGTAATGGTTTTGGTGTGCTGCAATAAATTTAACTAATTTTGTATCTGAAAACAAAAAAAGAATTAGCATGAAAGTCAGGCATGGTTACACACGCCTGTAATCCTAGCGTTGAGGGCCAAGGCACAAGAATCCCTGTGAATTCCAGGCCAGCCTGGGCTACATGGTAGCCCGTATCCAGGAAAAAAAGGACAAAATCTTTTCAAATTACAGTCACAGAACATAATGTAAACATTGCAAACAATGGTGTTGTAAAAATAAGATGGAGAACTGGAGGAGGAAAATGTGCCCAGTAACTAGTGATTCATAAGAGGGACTCAGTAGATGCTAATTAATTTTTGTTTGTTTTGTTTTGTTTTCTCGAGGTCACATGTTGTTGAACCCTCAGTGATCTTCCTGCCTCAGCTTCCTGAGTGCTGCAATTACAGGTGTGTGCCACCACAACCGGTTGATGTTGATTAACTTTGAAAAAACGTTTAAGACATACACTGGAGTAAGGATGGACTCTTTGGTAAATGGCGTTGGGAAAACTCGGCAAAAGATTGGATCAAATGTTCTCTCATCATGTGTAAAACTAAAATCAAAATGGATCAAATGTTAAACCAGAAACACTTAATCTACTGGAAGGCAAGATAGGTAGTACATAGTACAGTCACTTTGGAACTCATGGAGAGTCCTCAAAATCTAAAACTAGAAATGTCATTTGAACCAGCTATTCTCCTGCTAGGTATCTTCCCGAAACAGTTAAATACATCATACTATAGTGATACATGCATACCCCTGTTTATGACAGCAAATTTATAATAGTTAAATTTTGGAAGAAGCCCATATATCTATCAACAGATAAATGGATAAAGAAAATTCCATATTTAAATGCTGTAGAAACCAGGTGTGAGCCGGGCGTGGTGGTGCACGCCTTTAATCCCAGCACTCGGGAGGCTGAGGTAGGTGGAGCGTTGTGAGTTTGAGGCCTGCTTGGGCTACAACGCTAGCACAAGGCCGGCCTGAACTACATAGTGCGACCCTGCCTCAAAAAAATCAGGGCTGGGAGTTTGGCTCAGTGCCTTAAGCGCTTGCCCTGGCAGG
>RJWM01037891.1:0-17003 GCA_004363535.1 Dasyprocta punctata | reverse complement strand
ACATAGAAAAACTAGAATGTTAACATCTCACAAGAGAATATCTCAGAGTTTTTAAAATTTATTTTAGAACAAACTGTGAGAGCACTAAGAAACAAGAGCAGTTGTAGATGTCTTGCAATAGCTGGATTCATGGTCGAGCACAATTTTACTCTACTTCATTATTAAAATTGAGTGCTAATTTTTATTCTTATTCTTTCAACCATTTTAATCTCATATATGAAATTGCAAGAAGCTGCTTTCATAGGTCAAAGCAAGAATTAAGCATTTCTTCAGTGCTGTCCTGTGCTAATCATTAATTTATTTATATATTTACGTATGTGCTGGGCTTGAACTCAGGCCTCATTCATGTTAACTACGTTTTACAACTGAGTTACCTACATCTCCAGCCCAATCACTAATGTAAATATTTTTAAGACTCTTAATGCACTTCCTAGGAGGTATATATTATTTCAGTTTGGGTTTCTACTGTATGCATTTGTGACTTTGTGTGTCAGCAATGATCTGAAGCAATATAAAATCTAGTCCTTATTTCCATGTACCCCCAACATAACAAAAGAGTTACTAATATTGATCAAATTCATTCCATCAGAAAGTACATATTTAATCCTTCCCTGTACCAGACATTTTAATCCAACACAATAATATATATGATACGACACAATTACAATGCAGTTTCACTCATGTTAGTTCAAAGAAATTTATAATAAAAGTAATTTGGTTTAACTATAACAAAGAACGCACAAAAAAGAACATATTTGTTATTATACTCTTCTCCAAATATACAATGAAAAACTTCTTATTCTGTAGGAAGCACTTATTTCCACATTTATTGATTCAATTAAACTTTATTGGATATGCGGTGCTGTGTTGCAATGTACTGTCAAGAACCAGATAGTCACATCCCTGTTCTCATGATGCTTACGGTCTTTGTTATGTGAAAATAAACCATTAAACATAAACAAACAGAATGTACACATCCTAATATGGATATCTCATTTCAAAACATCCACAGTGCAATTTCATATTTGGAATACTTATGTCCTTTGGGATTTCTTTCAAAACCAAATTACACTTACACAAAAACAGTATTACCCAATTAAATTCCACAGCACTCTCCTCAGACTTTAAGTCAGTAGTCAATTTTGGTGATTCAATCCTTTTTGTTACTTATTCCTTCAAAGTCCAAAAATGTGTGTCTGATTGGACAGTGGGCTTGCATGTTTACAGAACACTATGTTTAGGTTCATTTTATCAAGGAAATGAAATGCTTCTACAGTGAAAACTAGAGTGCTCTTAAAAAGGAGACTGAAGATGACATCAGTAAATGGAAAGCTATCATATAGTATTTTTAAGGATTTTATGCATGGGACAGTTTAGTGGTATGGAATTTTCCACTTGTGGTGTTATATCAGCACTCAAAGAGTTTCAGATTTTGGAGGTCTTTGAATCTGACATTTCCAGATTAGAATGTTCAACTCATACATAGGAAGATTTCATGGCCCAGAATTGGATTTATTGTATATTACTGCTGATCTTTCTAAGGCTAGACACAGTCACATGACCACAAATAACTGCAAAGATGTCTGGGAAACATAGTCAAGTCTAAACTTGAATGCAGAAAAAGTAGGTTTCAGTGTACCCATAGCATTTCTCTGCCACTACTCCTTTTGGGATGAATTTTAGCTGTTCCCAGGGAAGAAACAAAGAGACAAAAATATCTATCCTTAAAGAATAAATGTTTGTCCTATTTATACACATAATGTATAAAAACTACATTACAACTTTTCCAGCTCCTTCCTAATTAATTTGATGCTTTAAAAAACCTATTTGGATATATTGTACATCTACAGAAAAAAGAACAGAGAAACTATGCTAACTGTGTTCCAATTTCTGTATGGTATAAATTTAATACAACCATGCTACACTTATAGAAACCTCAGAAGTTAACTTTAGCACAATGCTATTATTGATTTTATGATAGCTCATCCCTCATCATATTTTCCTCCAATGATTTTTTTTCTGTTCCAAATCAATCTTTCGCTATCTCTCTCCCCCACCATATCCACCCCACACACACACATCATACAGATGGCCCATTCCTTTTACCTTCTTTGAGTCCTCTAATTACTAAAGTAAAAGGCATTTCTCTATCCTTGTGCGTAATCATTGCTCAGATATTGCCAGTTTCGCAAAAGTCAATGTGACGCTTGCCACATCCATTACCAGGGGCTCCACGGTGGTTGAAAGATGGCGGCACAAGGCAAAGATGATGAGAGTCAAACCGGGCATGGTGGCACATACCTGTAATCCCGGCACTAAAGGAGGTTGAGGCAGGAGGACTGTCGCAAGCTCCAGACGAGTCTGGGCTACAAAGTGAGTTCAAGGGCAGTCTGAACTGCATAGTGAGACACTGTCTCAAAAAAACAGGGCTGGGAATTTAGCTCAGTGGTGTAAGCGCCTGCCTGGCAGATGCGAGGTTGTGAGTTTGATCCCCAGTACCAAAAAAAAAAAAAAAAAAAAAGATAAAGGTCAGGTTGTAGGGAGCTTGCTGAGTGGTCACTACATATACCAAGTGCTGTACTTCTTTTTTGAAATTAGTTGTATTAGGAAAACACTGTTTTATTCCTTTTTTCCTAGTAAAGAAACTAAATGTCTTAAAATGTCATGTAATTCATCAGTCCCATAAGCAGTGAGGAAGCAGCCTGAACTCTACCTTAGACATTCTTAACTGCCACATTTCAGGAGTGACTGAAAATTCTGGAAAGGAGAGTCTGGCCAGAGGAATTTCCAGAGTCTTACTCTATCCAAGCCTTCATCAGAAGCACCCACTAGGAGAAGGATGCATGTATAGGTATTTGAAAACATCAACAAAATGATGAGCCTGTTTAAATTTTTTTGCTTTTGTTCCTGAGTATTCAGCATTTAGCTGCAATGAAAAACTCTCACTCAGTTATCAGAAGCCAAGTGGAAAGCAGACTCATTGGAACATCAAGGGTTGAGACTCTGGACCTTGGTGCTTACTGAGCTGTGTGCTTCTGACCTCGAGTCAGTTTTACTGCCTGTGTTTTGTTAGGATCTTTGCAATTTCAGACTTCTTCCTTAGAAGCTTTTTTCTGAGTCCTACTTCCCCAACACTCCACGTTTAACATTCTTTTCCCAGGCATGAATGCTAAGCTTTGCGCTTCCAGCAATAATATTCCCCCGCATCTACCAGTGGGATGGGCCTGGCTCCATGCATGAGTACCCTCTGAGATCCCTTTTAGAATAAATTCTGCTAGTGCTATCATTTTCAGCCTGTGATCCCTGGCCCACAACGTCAGCATCACCTGGGGATTGTCAGAAATGCAAATTCTCAGGGTCCCACTGCAGCTCTACCAACTCAGAAATGCTAGGTAAGGAGGCACAGAAATCTATGCTTTAATGAACCCCTGATTTTCATGCATGCTAAAGTTTGAAATTACTGAATTTGCAAGGAATTACTCATTCCTTGCAAAGCCTGCAGGTGCAATGGATTAAAACCGGAAGTACTTAGTGTCCAATAGCAGGTCCATGTTCAGCTGCTGTGCTTTTCCATTTATTCTTTTTTAAAAACACACCAAAGAGCCATAATCTAGCTCCAATTTTTCTGTGTCTGCTGATGAGTAACTAATGGAAGCCTGTGCTCGCCCATGTTAATATTAACTGCATCACTAATGCTTAGCAATGGTTTCATACTAAGGTTGTCCTTGTGACTGCAATGCCTCTTCTGCTTAGGATATAAGCAGTAATATTCCAGCAGGCTTGTGTTCCATAAATCATTGGGGCATGGATTGAATGTTATATACTCATCTATCTGTAATTAAACCTAATATGGAATTAAACGTTAGTCAAACTTATGCTTTGAATTGGCTATCATTGAGAAAGGGATAACCTTGATTCTAATGAGGAAGGGCTTTCTCTGAGAGCACTTAAGATCAAGGAGTGAGAGAGAATTTCTCTGTTATTCAGAAATATTCCGTATAGGAAGGTCAAGTAGTTCAGGCCACAGTGCTTACAGCAATTAATCTGGATAGAAACGATGGAATGGGGGGGATTGCCACAGCAGTTTTCAAATCCTGTTAAAAGAACTAACTATGCATATGCTGATCTTTCAGAAATATAGGAGGACCTGAACGTGTCACACAGAAGCCAGTCTTTGAAGTTGTGTTTTGGATCAGAAGAGAAATTAAAGACATGAAAGAAAAGTAGCAAGTAGTGAAGACAAGAGTCTTTGAATTTGCCCAGAAGCAGACCCTGAGCAAGAATTTGAGTAACAATACTTTGGCATGTGATTCCTGGGAAGACTGTCAGAGAGCTGGGGAACTGAGAAAGCAAAAAAGGAAGCGACAGGGTCTATGGAGCAAGTTATCACTATCACCAACTAAAGCACGGGATCCGAGGTTCTGAGTTCAATTCTAGACTCTGGAGCTTACCGTCTTGATTCTCTTGAAAATTACACGACTTCTTTACGCATCACATCCTTCATTTATGAAAGAGATGGGATGATGCTGTTGCTATTGATAAACCGTGACTAGTTTTTATTGAACATGCACCCTATACGAGCCTCAATGCTAATATCTCTCCCAATACCAAAAAGTAAGTGACTGTTACTCACATTTTACTCAGCAATCAAATTGCCTATGTAATGTTATGAAAAGAAAAAATTTTGCAAACTGTAAGGCTATGTTAAATAGAACCTTTCAATGTGTTGCATGAGTCAGCAGAAAGGCTGTACTTCAGCTACAGCCTTACAGCTTAGCTGTGAAGCCTTAGCCAGATCACTTGGCCTCTTCGGTCTGCTTCTTATCTTAATAAACATTTTATAATGGATATTACATTGCAGGAGTTTGTGTGTGTGTTAGGGGGGGTGTCATGCCCAGGACCTCTCTGTATATGTCTTTGCAACTTCCTGTAAGTCTACTATTACTTAAAATTTACAAAAGTGAGTTGGGCTGATGGAAGTATCAGTTGGTATAACCAATTGGAAAATTATTTGGTAGATTTTTCCAAAAGGCAAACATATGCATAATCATGACTTGAGGACTTCACACAGATACAAGTCAAAAATAGGAGCATATGTGCAGTAAAAGTCATACATTAGAATGTTGATAGGAATCAAAAAATGCAAATCCAAGTGTCTACAAACTGTATAACAGAATAAACTGTGATCTATTCTTATATAATGATGAAAATGAACAATCCATAAGAATATATAACAGCAATAAATCTCAGAAATGCTATTCAGTATGACAAATCAGATGCACAAGAGAATGCTGTAACTCTGTTCAGGAAATATTCTTAAAAGGCAAAACTCATCTATGTGGATAGAAGTCAGTTTTCAGGGGGAACTGACTAGGGGATCTCAGACAAGCTTCTGGGGTACAGGTGATTACCTATTTCTTGTTTTGTTCTGTTCTGTTCTGCTAGTTACCTAGATGTGTTTACTTGTGCACTCATGGAGCTATTAAACTATGTCTTTTGCGGTTTTCTATATGTTCACTGTAGATTTTAAAAATGTACCTTAAAACAGCTCTCACAATTGGATTAGATGAGCTCAAAAGATTCATCTCACTGTTAAAATCTAATTTCTGAGATGAAATTCAGGCAATATCCCATCACTGATGAGATAAAAATGTCGGCCCCCTTGACAAGAGCAGGTAGAAACACTGGCTCTGTTCAGCTCAGCCACGTGGGGATCGCCCTTCCTTTGCCTGTCACAGCTCATTTCAGCCCCACCTGCACTCAACAGAGATTTACACCAGGAGGTTCTCAGTAGCCATATGGCCATTGCTTTTGAGTGATGCAATTACAGAAACTTCCACAGGGTGGCAAGGATGCTATATCTTGATCCTCTACCCAGAGTCTTTCTGTTTTATTCTCTAATCCCTTTCACAAGGTACAGGTTTCCCTATCCATAGCTATTTTTAAAACTGGATAATACAGTTTTATATGCTATAATATTTCTAATAAATGCTCCACAGTCCAATTAACTTAGATGACAAATCTGTAGCTTGAGAACACTAAATAAAATAGTAAAGAAAAAAAATAGTGTTGTACCAGAGAACAGAATTTCTGAAACTAGAAAATTAGCACAGGAAATGACCAAAGTGAGGAATACCAGCCAAATGGCTTGCAGGGTGATAGAATAAAGTCATGATATGGTGCTCTCTGTCCTCTCTAAAAAGCAGCCTGGACATGCGATAGTACAGAATACATTTCGCTCGATACTACACAGAAGATGGCAGATTGTTCACAAAAAATAAAATAAATGCCTGCAAGTATTTCCCTTTGCATACACGTATCTTTGCAATGTGGTTTTCAACAACTCCCATCAAAGGAGGAAGCAATTTCTCAATTCAATTGAATTTACGTTGATTCTATGGCCCATTAAACCAATAGAAAGAGGGTTTTCTTCTACCTCTGAACTTAGGACTCAGGGATCTTTGCATAGTTCTACTTTGTCTCTTGGACCACAGCCTTTACCATGGGAATAAGTGTGAGCTGGCTCATTGAGGATGAGAACTATCTGAGCCGGTCATTCCCACTGTGCCAGTGAGGTGACAGTCATCAGCCTACCCACCAGCTGACCACAGATCCAAAAGGCAAGCTTGGCAAAATCTCCAAAGCCTCACCCAACTCAGCAAAGCCACCTATGTGACACCGAGACTTGTTAGCAAAATAATAATAGTAATAATAGTAATAGCTATTATTTAAGCCACTAAGCTGTAGGGCAGTTAGTTATTGTAACAGTAACTAACAGCCAGATCAGAAACCTCAACTGGACCAGGTTATTCTCCACTAACCATCCTTCTTGGTGCACTTTTGCTATGTAGTGAGTCAAAATTTCTTAATTAATGTTTATTATTTTAGTTTATTAGTACATGTGTGCAGTACATAATATTTACATTCCTTGTGGAAAGTTGGGGCATGTGCATAACACAAATTAATTCCTTGTGGACTCAAGTCTTGCTAACTGTAGAAAAATTAGAGATGTAGAAAAATCAACTTTTAAGTACTGTTCATATATATGTACTTGTGAGCCTTTTAGTCTTGAAAGTGGGCAAACGCTTGTGCTGGTTCTATATGGTGAATTTGGTCTGGGTTCTGGATTGTGAAATCCCAATTGATTGGTGGTTCCTCAGAGCACAAACTGTGTTTTACGAAGAATGGGCAATGTATTAAATTGGGTTTCCCCTTAACCGCACCATGTGACAAAACATCAAGCACAGTAGTTTATTTTGGATCCCAGGCCCCTTAGGGTGTGGAGAAGAGACACAGAGAAAACAAGTTATAGGAGTGAATTCTTATCAAATAGTTTATTTCTATGGATAATTAGAGTTCTGTTCTTCTTAAGAACTTCAAATTAATATTTTAACTTTACCCAATTTAAGTCAAGGAAACTGGTGTACTTAGATCACCAATACCCATCCCGTACTGTTGCCAGATGATTCTGGAAGGAATTTGTTTCTAGTACTCCCATGAAAGGACAGGACAGTCTATGGCAGCCAGAGAATGTTCTCAGAAAAAGCAAAGGGGAGGTGGGCATGGGAAGCCGCGCTGACAATGTGGGGCAGGAGGGAAGGGCAGAGCACGGGCATTTGCCATCGAGACTGCTCATTCCCAGCATCGGCCTGATATCCAACCGTCCTTTCCATTCATGCTCCATTTTCCTGGTTCAGGAGCCTATTAATATTTTCCAAATTTCAGCATGTAAAGTGAGTTTCATTTTCACTCTCAGAACACAATCAAAGCATCCCACTTGTGAAGTCTTCCCTGTGCAATCTTATCTGTAGTCCCCAACATAAAAAAGGCAAGTAGATAGATGATAGATATACATAGGTAATAGAGATCGATAGATATAAAGATAGATAGATGATAGGTAGATAGATGATAGATAGATAGATAGATAAAATGATTTGAGTGTGGCCTTTCTACTTTAGTAACTATTTGTAAATTGAAGTGTCTGAATTTATGATGTGGACCTATAATCATGTCCAAGGGGTTCTTTTTTGTGCTGACTTTAGTTCCTCATGCATTTCTATAATTCCAGCATGGCCCCATGCACCTATTAGACACTGATGAACTGTGATTGCCTGAGAAAATGACAAGAACCAATGGGTGCTCCCCAATGATAGTAGAAGATCATGAGCACAATGTGCATATACCCTACACCCGCTGAAGGCTTCACCCAGAATGCTCTATGCTGCAGACATGAACTGTTTATGCCCAAATGCCAAACAAAATTCTAGGAACAAAATGGAGACCAGAAAAATACTTGCTCAATGAAAGAAAAAAATAATTTTTGAAGTGAAAACTGTAGCACAAACTTCTGTATAACAGAAAATAATTACTTAGATTTCTCTGTGTATTTTGCTGTGTTAGACCTAGTGATCAATTTGAATTAAATACACAAGACAGCATTTTTACATGGATTTGTACAATTCATGAATAAGCCGTGGCCAATTAAAATTATATTTGAGAAAAAAATTTCTATGCATTATGTATGAACGTATATTTTCCTCATTTTTATAAAAAATCATAGTTGACTTCCAAATACAATAAAATTAGATGGGCAAAAATGCATGGTCATAGAACAAATTACATCTGATTGTTCATTATTTTTAAAAAAAATTTTTTTGAGGCCTACCAGGGATCGAACTCATGACCTGACGCTTGCCAGGCAGGCACTTGTACTGCTGAGCTAAATCCCCAGCTGGTTGTTCATTATTAAGCTAAACATTATTATGAATGTTATCATGTTTTAAGGTCATTTTACAATAGATGAGTTTTTCAAAAGAAGAGTTCCAGCATTTGATCTTTCACATGTCCATTCTGAAGAGTTCAGCATCATAGTTAAGCCCCTTTCCACAGTGAAGAATACTGGTTGAATTGGGAAGCATGGAGTTGATTCTCCACTACTGGTTTTTGTTACATTGCTTTTGAAGGAATTTGAGAAATTTTTAGATTATTAATAAAGGTGCAGGTCAAAACAATTGAAAACTGTATAGGACCAAGAGAGGCTAAATTTACACCAATGTCAGAGTTCACCTTGCAAATGTTTTAATTTGTCGTTGTAAGATGGATCTAGAAATACTAAACATATCAAAAGGAAGATCTGCTGTGATGTGATTTTTTTTTGAAAGCTGCATACTGCCAGAGAGTGTCTGTCATTCAAGTTATTCCAAGATCATTTTGTGTTCCTGCTGTGGCTGTGAATGACAGCTTAATGTAACACGTGTAGAAGAGAAAAAAAAAGGCAGAAAGTCTTGCTCAGACTCTGGGCTCCCATGTGCCTAACAACAGCCACAAGGAAAAGCTACATTTTCAAATAATTCTTAAACTCTATCTTAAAGTCTTAACATTTATTCTCACTCAGGTATTAGTGGGTAAGGTAAATGAAATCATAACAAAGATTTGGCATCTGATGGAAAATCAAAGGCATGTTGTTCAATTTAGAAATTGACTTCTCACTCGGAACCTCCACCTCATGGTTTGCGTACATCAAATTGACACTTACCTGATTTAACAAAATTTAACCTTCTGGATACGGAAGCATTTGAAAGAAAAAAAGAGAGCAATTTTGTTTATATATACTGCTATCCCTAATACGTGCTGATGCTTCAAGTTGGATATTAGATATAAAAAGTATTTTCTTTGCATTATTTTCAGCTTTATTGCAAACCTTCTACTAAAATAAAATTCAAGGGAGAAATTAAAGAAAACTCCATTCTGACGTCAAAATTAGTGTTTTTATTTCTCTTATACAACTTTTAGTCCTAGAACTTATGCATACTCAAAGGGCTACATTTTTATATCACTGTCATAAGATACATTTATTACTCTATATACTTAATTTCCTTCCTCTCCCCTGCTTTCCTACAGTGTTTTGTTGTTGTTGTTGCTTTGTTTTTGCCTTTTTTTCTTCTCCCATTCTCATCTACTCCATTTACACCATAAGATTCTTATGTAACAAATATTATCACCTTGCTGTGTGTCTTTCCAGATCATTTTTCTGATCTTGCAATCTATGTTAAACAGAATTACAGGCTCAAACGCAATGAACCACCATTTATATAAATCCCAGACCTGGAGTGTTGTTGAGACCGTTGAATATGCTGTGATGAGGTTAGAACATACAAATGGCAAGCGATTTAACTGTCATAATTAAGGTCTGAAACAACTGTGAGTTAATCAAATAAGATCTTATCCTGGGTGGGCCTGACCTAATTAGTCAATCCCTTCAATTAAGTATTGAGCCTTTTCTGAGAGGAAGGAGATTCTGCTTCTGGTTTTGAAAAATTAAATTGCTGTTTTGGGAAGGTCACGTGGCTAGAATATGAAGGTTGATTCCAGAGGCTAATCATAGAGGGGAAAGAGAGAAAAGAAATAAAGGAAATGAAAAAAATAGAGATCTAAGTCATGGAGTTGCAATTAACCTGAAAGAAATCTGGTTAACTCAGCTAAGAACAAGGCCTCAAGCGCCAATGAAAATGTAACCTGGAGGACACTTTGATTTCTGCATTCTAAGATGTTAAGCAGAGGGCGCCAGATTTATGACTTAGACAACTGCAAGATAATAAAAGTGTGTGTCATTTTAACTGCTAAGTCTGTGGCAATTTGAGTTGGCAGCCATAGAACATGAATTCACAATCATTTACACACATAGAGAGACAAGGTCACTATTGTTTAAGGAATTCTGTAGCAGACAAATCCTCAACTGCACTCAGAGATTTCATTCCTCTCCATGAATAATTTCTGATCAAGTAGGTATAAAACCAGTACGACACAGAATGTATCTGAACAGCATAATCAACCACATAAACTTAATTAAACACTCTACCCAATAATAGCAGAATGCATATCTGTTTCAAGGGCACATTGCACACATTAAAATAGATCATATTCTGGGTTTAAAACAAGTTTAAATACATTTAAAGACTTGAGTCACAAAATATATTCTCTGAACAAATAAAATTAAACCAGAAATTGAAAAAAGGAAGACTAAAAATTTGCCAGATATTTAGAAACTTAATAACACACTGAAAAGTAACTCCTCCATGAATCAGAAGAGAATTTCACAAGGAAATTATAAAGCATTTTGAACTAAGTAAAAGTAAAAAATGAGACTATCAAACTTTGTGCAATGCTAGTAAAGCACTAGAGGTAAACTTGAAGAAATAAATTTGTATATTAGAAAAAGAAAAAAAAAACAAATCAGTGACTCTAGTATCCTCATACAGAAATTAGAAAATGGGCAATGGGCAGTAAAATTAAACAGAAAGAAGAAAATAATAAAGATAAAATCAATGAAATAAAAGTGGAAAGAAACCAATGAAATGGAGATATAGCTCACTGAGAAACCCGCACTACCAGCAACAGCAAAGTTGATAGACGTGAAGCCACACTGATGAGAAAATAAAGAATGAAGGTACAATTTGCCAAGTCAAGAGGTCTCACTATGCAGATTTCAAAAATAATAAAAAGAAAAATGGTAAAATATTGTTTAAAAAAATCTATGCCTCTAAGTTAAATGACTTAGAAGAAATAATAAAATTCCATCAAAGACACAAATTGCCAAAGTTCACAGTAGAAGACATAGATGATCTAAACTGCTTCATTAAATGGAATTTAAAGTCACCTTCTAGAAAGATCTAGTCTCAGATGGTTAGCTCAAACACATAGAGGAAGAACTCAAAGTAAGTATACACAAATTTCCAGAAAACTAAAGAGGAGAAATATGTCAACAATAAATTTAGAAACCCAAATTATTCTGTGGTATTGCCATTGCTGTGATTCCCCCAGTGAAAACAAGATTCTATAAGAAAGGTAAATTGGATAGACCACTGTCTGTCACAAACATAAATTCAAACTATTATAAATTAAATTTTAAGAAAGTGAATCCATGAATATACAAAAAGGCTAATGCATCATGACCAAATGGCATTTATATCAGAAATGCAAGACTGCTTTCATATTCAAAACTTAATCAATGCAATTCGTATTTTTAAAAAATGAGAAAAATTAATCTCATTAAACATAAGAAGTAGCATTTGAGCAAATGTAACAGACTTTCTAAATTAAATCTCTCAGTAAAGTGGAAATAATAGGCAAGCGTGGTAGTACACACCTTTAACTCCACCTCTCTGGGAGGCTGCAGCAGGAGGATCACAATTTCAAGCCTAACCTGGGCAACTTGTCGGCTTAGCAAAAACCTATCTCAGACCCTGAACAATTCAATAATAGGCAATGAAAGTGAGGCAGTAAAAGTAATTTTTTTAAAAAAAATCCTACAAGTAAGAAAAATTCAGGATCTGATGAATTCTTTGCTGAATTTGTAAGATCTTCAGGGGCAATAAATGCAAATAATCCTTCAAACATCTTTGATGAAATTGTAGGGGAAGGTGTACTTCCAAACTCATTCCTGAAAACCAGCATCACTCTGATACCAAAACCAGACAAGGACCCAGCTAAAAAATTAAACTACAGGTCAATTTTATTTTAATGAATATAGATGCAAAAATCCTCAACAAAATATTGGCAAATAGAATACAAGAAGCTATGGGGGATATCATAGATCATGACCACGTAGGTTTTATGAGCTGCAAGGATGGTGCAACAAATGCAAATCAATAAGTGTGACACAACATATAAACAGAAACAAAGACAAAATCACATGATCATATCAAAAGATACAGAAAATTCTTTTATGACAAAATCCAACATCCATTCATACCAAAAACCCCAAACAAAATGTTTATAGAGGAACTTTTATCTCAATTTGTTAAACCCATTTATGACAGATTGATAGCAAGCATCATATTAAATAGGGAAAAGCTAAAATCTTTCCCTCCAAAATCAAGAACAATGTTATCCACTATCACACTCTTGTTTAATATAGTACTTGACATATTAGCCAGAACAATCAGGCAAAAGAAAAAAAAATAAAAGGCATATATATAGAATAAGAAGAAGTCCAATTATCATTATTTACAGAAGATATGTTTCTCTGCATAGAAGACTCAAAAATGTCCACCAAAAATTCCTGGAATTAATAACCAAATTTACCAAGGTAAAAGGATACAAAATGAAGACAGAAAAATCAATAGTATTCCTGTATACTAGTAATAAACCTCCTGAGAAAGAAATTAGACCATTCAAATTAATGCCATTCTTCATAGCATCAAGAAAGATTAAATACTTAGGAATTAACCAAACTAAGGAAGTGAAAGACCTCTTCAATGGAAACTACAGTACTCTAAAAAAGGGGATTGCAGAAAATACAGATACTGGAAAGATGTCCCTATTTCTCCACACACAGAACCACCATTGGCAAAATTCCCATACTTCCAAAACTGTTGTATAGATTTAATGCAATCCCAATCATAAAACCAACAGCATTTCTCATCGAACTCCAGAAAACAATCCTAAAATTTATATGGAACCAGAAGAGACCCAAACTAGCAAAAATAAACCTGCATAACAAGAGTAAAGCAAAAGATTCCATATTCTGGATTTCAAGTTATATTACAAAACTGTAGTGATAAAAACAGCATTGTATTGGCAGAAAAACACACCTGTGGATCAACCCAACAGAATAAAAGATGCAACGACAACCTCAGAAACATTCAGCTGTCTGATTTTTGGCATAGGAGCCTAACACATATGCTGGAGGAGAGATAACCTCAAGCAAGTGGTGCTGGAAAACTGGCTATCCACATTTAGAAAACTGAAGCTAGACCCATAAAAATGAACCAGAGATCTAAATCTTAAAACAGAAATATTTAATCTGCTGAAAGATGAAGTAGGTAAAACTCTTGAAGTCATAAGGGTAAGAAAGGACTTTCTGAACAGAACCCCAATTGCACAGGAAATAATGTCAAAAATAAACAATTGGGATTATAAGGCCTTTGCACAGCAAAAGAAAAAGTCAAAAGAGTGAGGAGGCAGCCTACCAATTGTGAAAAAATTTTAACCAGTTACACCTTGGACAGAGGACTAATACCGAGGCTAAATAAAGAACTTAACAAGTTACACTCCCCCAAATAGAAGCCCCAATAAAAATGGGCAGCTGAAATGAATAAACACTTCATGGGTGCTTAAGTGGCCAATAAATATATGAAAAAATGTTCAACATTGATGGCTATTAGTGAACTGCAAATTAAAACAATACTAAAATTTCTTCTTACTCCAGAAAGAGTGGTTATCAACAAGAAATCCAACAGTAATATGGTGGCAAGGCTGTGGGAAAAAAGGAACCCTTCTTTATTGTAAGAATGTAAACTAGTACAACCACTATGCAAATTCCTCTGAAAACTATGCATAAACATTCCATTCAACCCAGCTATTACCCTACTAGACATCTTCCTGAAAAGGTTAAAGACATCCTATGATAGTGATGCATGCATACCCAGGTTTATAGCAGCACAATCCATCATAGCTAAATCCTGGAAGCAGCACGTACATGCACGAACAGATGAATGGATACAGAAAATGTAGTATTTATACACAATGGAGTACTACTCTGCTATAAAGAGAGATAAATTTGAGTCATTTATAGGAAAACAGGTGCTCCTTTAAACCATAATGCTAAGTGACACAAATCAGACACTCAAGCTTAAATTGTGTAAGGTTTCTCTTATATGAAAACTCATTGTATACATAAACTAAAGAGCAAAGTTAAAGACAGATAAAAAGAAACAGAGAAACAGATCTTTTGTGAGTGGGAACGGACAAAGAGATCAAGGGAAATGTAGGAAAGTGACGTGAATGAATCCAGATGATTCTCGCACATGCACCAACTCCCCACAATGCAAGTAATCATTACATATCATAAACACGTACTAATAATTTTTTTAAGCCTCCTGTCTTGATGCTGAAAAGAAACAATAGGAGGTTGAAAAAATAAAACAAACCAAATTTTGTAACACTGAGTGTTGAAACCCAAAGTTGGTGATGGGCCGACTGAGTCGTCAGAAGAAATACGATGATATTACAAAAATTAGAAAGATATATTTTATTTGTGGAACCTCAGTATTAGTTAGTGTAACTCTGTGCTTTATTAGGGCTCAGAAACTAAGAGCCCAGAGACTGGCATGACTGCTGAACAGCCTTACAGGGCGGCTTGGACTGGAGACCTCTGAGCTTTGCTTGTTCCTCCTCTCTGCTGAGAGTGGAGAGGAGCCCAGCCTGGCCACAGCGTAAAGCCGAATGAGACACATCGGGTAAAAGGGATACAAACATGCAGCAGAAAAGATGCAAGCAATACTGGGAATAAACGGAAGGCATAGCTTCATTCCAAGCAGGAACTCAAAGGAAATATACCAATTGTAAGCTAGCATTGTGAAAACTTGAGGGGAAAATTTCCAGCAAAAAGATAATTTGTCAAAACAAAGTCAAATATTAATAGGACCTATAACATTAAAAAACATTACTAACCTTCCAAAGAAAGGAAAAACCAGAAAACACTGAGGATTCTGACTGTTTCAAGGTCAAATATGACAAACTACTCAAAATCAATAATAAATATTTTAATATTAAAAAATCGCATAACCACTCTCTTTTTCCCTTCCTTTCCTCCCTACTTCTTTCTTTCTTCTTTCGTTCCTTTTTTCTATTTCATTTTTATTTTTATATGTCACTTTAAGTTGGTTATGTACTTAATATGCAAATTTAATAACACTACAAGAAACCAAAACTTCAGAACAGTATCACTTGTGGCCTTATGTACAAAAAGTCCAATAAAAATGTAAACAAAGTAAATCCATCTTTTCCACACAAAGGCACACACAAATTGAAAATACTATTAGGAAAAGTTGAGTTTATCCTAAGAATGCAAATTTTCTTCATTATAAAAATATATTTTGTTCTGCACTGGTTAAGGAGAGAAAATAATCCTAGTCTACAGAAACAGAAAAGTTATTTAATAAACCACAACTCATTCATTAAAAAATAAATATTACAAACTAATAATAGAAATAAATCTGTTAAAACCTATTTGAGCAAATGACATTCTAAAAGGTAAAAGAGAGCAGCATTTCCTTTGAAATCTCAGACAAAATTAAGACGCTCACTGTGTAAGCACAATTTAATATTGCATAAGAAGCTCTAAAAGGGATTCACTAAGACAAGAAAAGGAAATCTTAAAATATAAATATTTTCAAGCAAAGTATTCATTATTAATGAGTGCAATGATTGTTATAATTGTCAAGATAAGAAACAAAAGAAATTAATAGAGTTAATAGGACAGTTCAAGAATATTACTAGAATATTGCTTATAAAAATCACATTTTAAGAGAATAAGAATTAATACTTTCTAAACATACTTTTAAGCATATCATATTAAATATTCATAAACCTTATACAACATAGATAAAATTATACCACAGTACAGCATTTGAAAGTCATAAAGAGCAACACCAGTAATTGAAAGATAAACTAAGTTCATGGATGGGAAATTTCAACATTGTAAAAATGTCAGTTTTCCCAAAATTAATCTGTAAATCGAATGCAATCCAATCAAAAGACCAACAGGGTTTTTAGCAACTTGAAAACTAATTTTAAAATTCATAAGGAAGAGTAACAGACCAACAATAGTCAACATAATTGAAGAACAGAACAGAGGATCTCTGCCTATGCAATAACAATTATCATTATGGAAGCGTGGTAATTAGGGGACTGCAGTACTGATTTATTAGTGGACTAAGAGGCAGGGAAATCCAGTGGAGGCCAAAACAGAAGCATGCAGACAGTCAGTGGGATTTATGGCAGAGGTGCAGATCAGAAAGGAAAAAACAGGCCTGTCAGTGAGAGTTACTGAGGAAATTATCATCCACTGTATGTGTTTGCTACCGAAAGACATGAAAACATTGCAGTTGAATTAAACATCTCAATTCTGATGGTAGAATGTGTCTTCTGTCTATAGAGCTTTGGAAGGGTTTATTTTTACAGTGCAAGGTAATGGTCCTCTACAGCCCAACATCCAAATA
>RJWM01037890.1:0-17132 GCA_004363535.1 Dasyprocta punctata | reverse complement strand
AATCAAGTGCAATTTTATCAATCTATTTTAGAATATAGATCTATTTTACAATATATATAGAAGAAATAATCAAGTGCAATTTTATCAATCTATTTTAGAATATAGATCTATTTTAGAATATATATAGAATATAGAAAATCAAAGCAATCCAAGAATTATTTTGTAATGTCTATATGTAAACGTCATCAAGTCTTGTCCAAATAAAAACAAAACAGTCATTTCTCTCATAAAAATTAATATAAAATTCTTTATAAATATTTAAATTTATTTATTTATTTTGTTTTTTAAGACATGGTCTTCTATGTAGTTAAGGCTCTCCTTGAACTCACTATGTAGCCTAGGCTGGCCTGCAACTCATCGCAATCTTCCTGCTTGAATCTCCCAAGTCCTGGGATCACAGGTGTGTGCCATCATATTAGGCTATAAAACATTTTAAAATCCAAGACAAAGATGTATTAAATACATAACATTTTATGTTCTCATAAGGTTTATCCCAGAAGAACAGAATTTTTTAAATGAGATTTCAATTAATGAGTTTTATTAAATTAATAATCTGAAAAATTTCATCACATTAAATTTCATAGTTTCAAAGCCACCAAGTAGTTTTAGATAAATTTTGACATTTATTCATCATAAAAATGTTAAGCATAAGGAGAGCAGAAGATAATTTTTTTAACTTGACAATAGTTTAAACATTTCCCTATATGAACTATCTTATGTAAATGGAAAGAAATTAAAAGCACTCATTTTAATTTTAGGAAACATACAAAGATGTCCCTTATTATCATTCCTGTTTATGATTGTTCTGTAAGTAGTAAAAATGGAAAGCAACAGAAACAAAAATTAAGGACTGGGGATATAACTCAGTGATGCAAATGATTGCCTGGCAAGAACTAGGTCATGAGTTTGATCCCTGGTACCAAAACCAAAAAAACCAAATGAACAAAAAAAAAATGAGTAGTAGAAATAAAAAGTAAGCATGTCATTTAATTAACCACAGATGATAATGTTGATATTAAATATAAAACAATAATCTATAGACAAATGATGATTAATATGACAGTTTAGTAAGATTCTTGGATTAAAAAAATTGATACACAAAAAAATCTGTTTTTGCAAAAGTCAGAACTTCATGCAATTTTTGTAATACACAATATATTAATATTGATAATTTTTAAGAAATTGGAAACTGTATCAGAAGACCTAAATTTACATTTATTTATTTGTTTATTTATGTTTTGCAGCACCGGGATCAAACTCACAACGTCACGCCTGTGAGACATGCACTTAAGCCACTGAACCAAACTCCCAGCCCTAGTTGTTTGAGTCAGGGTCGCACTATATAGCTCAGGCTGGCCTTGTGGTCATGTTGTAGCTCAAACCGGCCTTGAAGTCACAACGCTCCTCTACCTCACTCAGCCTGCCGAGTACTGGGATTAAAGGCTTGAGCCACCATGCCTGGCTTAGCTTTTCTTAATAGGTAGAAAATAAAGAATAATATTGTTGGAGGCTATTTCTGATTATCTTTATTAGAGAGTCATTTCTTGAGCCAGATTCTGGAGAGCTGTGGGGTATGAAACATTTTAGATACAAAAAGAAATATCACTAACTTCTTACTCAATGGCTCTAAAGATTTATAACCTTAGAAAGTGGTAAAGGTAGATTTTTTTAAGTCTATGTAGAATACTTAAGCTTTATTTCCATAAAATTCCTATAGCAAGTCATTATTTTTTATACTTTCACCTTTATGGTTGTTTCTAAATCTACTACTTTTAGTATATGACTAACAGTCTATTATAAGATACCAGTGTAGCAATATTTAATCAAAAACAGATAAGAAACTTCTACTTATCTCAAAAGGGGACATTTATATGATCCAAATTTAATTTCTTCTACTCATATTATGTGTTTCATATGGTTTGAATTTTGTACTAGAAAATCATAATTAAATAGCAATCTTTAAGTTCTGTGAAACATACAATTGAATTATAGATAAAAATAGCATTTATTGAGCTGCAAACACGTTGTGCTTACAGTTTAATAGTAAAAAATGTTTGTTATTTTTCTAGGAATTAATTATCCTATTTGAATAATAATAGACATGCAAGTTTTCAAATGACTATTTTTCTTTTAGTTTCATGATCTTTTATTTGATTCATTACAATTTTTGTACTTTTTATATTCTAAAAGTATATACATTAGGAGTGCAAGAAAGTATATCAACAAATATACATTAATTTGGTTAGCACAAAATAAAAATGCACATTACATTATTATGTTTTACAGGTGATATTCAGAGGAATATATTAGTTTAACTGATTAATAAAGTTTGTACTCAGTGGAAAAGAGTGCCAAAGAATGGGTGACCAACTACAAATGTTATCCTATTCATTTACTTGCTAAGTTTCTTTTAAAAAAGCTTTTAAGTAAAATCATGTGAAGAAAGCTCAATCAAAATAATTCAGAGGGAAATAGTAATTACGCATGAAAGCCATTTGCTTTATACCAATGAAATCAAAGGTAAAATGACACTTGATGAAAATTTAATTTATCTTATAATTTTAGGGCATATTAACAATTTTTTAAAAAAGAAAACATTACATTTTCACTAAACAACTGGTCCACGTGTGAACATGTGAAGATTTAAAATGTAGAGCCAGAACTAAAAAGTGTTTTATTTTGCCTTTTTTACTGCAAGAAAATTTTCTATACTGATAGAAAATATTATGGATTCATTTGGATATTTTTTAAAACATCAGCTGTCCATTTACCTTATATAATTTTTGAAAGTTCATATTCTGAACAAGAATTCTATTGAAAAAGAATTTGTCTCCAATAACACTTTCTCTGGACAGCTATGATTATCTTCAAAGTAATTTGGATTTGATTTCAGTCCCCCAGAGTTGGAGAAGCTGGGGCAGAGTTATAGTCAACATTTTTAAGCCTCCACACTGCAGATATTGCTACCTGGGTGGACCATTCCTTTAATAATAATTATCTTATATACTGTTTTTGTCATTGTTGTTATTATTGTTATTTCTGTGGATAAATTAGAATTCACTGAATACAAACAGTTATTTTATTCATATTTTTTACCTTTCATGAGATAAAAGAAATCTTCAGATTTTCCCTTTTAGCTACTCAAAATCACCAATAATGCCTACTTAATAAGTGTTTAGGCCAGTGATTTAGCTCAATGGCATAAGTGCCTGCCCAGCAAACGTGATGTTGTGAGTTTGATCCCTGGTACCAAACCAAACCAAACCAAACCAAACAAAATAAAACAAAATAAAGCAAAGAAAAACAAGAGTTTAAAGATATAAAGAAATAAGGAATATATACTTACTTGCTTCCATTATTAAAACAGCATAATGTATTAAATCTATGATGAGTGTTCAAGTTGAATTTGCATTTTTTTAAAAAATCATTTGTGTCTTGTGTATGTTTATTCAATGAATGTCATGTATTATCTACAATATGTGGAAGTCATCACATTATTTAGATTTTCAATTTACTAAAATGAATCTGAATATTATTTTATCAAAATCTTAGAGTAGTACTTTTTGATCCTTTACACTCACCACGCATATTTGTCCAGTTTAGTACTCATTCAGAATTTTGTGAATTATTTAGAGCTTTCTATTAATCCAGCTTTTATAATTATTTCAGTGTTTCTCCAAGAATTCATGATACTTTGTGCTCTCTCAAATTCAAAGTTTTGGTCCTTGAGTCATCAATACTATTGGGTTCTAACTAGACATTACCTATCTACTCTTTGGCCTAAAATCTCGCTTTTAGTAGTAAGGTTGAGCAATCACAGGACTAACTTTGTTTTCTGTTTTCAGAGGAATTTGTGACAAATGACGAATGTCTGAAAATTTGTTGTTTATGAATTTTCATTATTCTAATTGCCTTCAGAGGAGCAATGATATGTATTATCTTTGTTACTTTATTAGACTGACAATAAAGCTGTTACCACATGTCAATTATACATCACTTGTCCATTAAACATATTTGTGCTTTATTGAGGTTACTATGATGCTATACTTATGGAATATATATTTTAATATATATTTTCCATAATTTCTTTCTCAATGTATAATGTCACAGTTATTTTTTCCCAAAGTAAATTGAGATGACATTTCTTTTCCATATACTTTTATGTGTAAAATAGGTACTATCTTTTTTTTATATTGCTTACTAGAATTGTCCAGTAAAACAGAACAGAAAGACTGTTCTGTGGGACACATAGTTTCAGTTTGCTCTAAAAGTAGTTTTTTATGGCTTTTACAGCTATGTGTAGGAATAGTGTGCCTCCCCTGCTTCCAAGTAGGTAGTATGGCTGTTTAAGGGGCCCCACCCCTCTGATACTCCCTGGAGACAATTGTCTCCTTGGTTACATTGTGACATTCCAGGCCATCAGCCTTGAAATAGCCTCAGCCAGACCTAGGCCTCCAGAAAGGAGATGGCATTCATGGGCTGAGGACACCGTGCTCTGCTGGACTGGGGGCAGCCTGCTAACATCACCAGGTCAACAACTTGAGAACTTCAGAATCCTGTGGCTTTAATACTGCCAGAGAAACCTGTTATCTCACAAAGTGACCCAGGTAATCTTTCTTTATTTTGGTGAAGTGTAGAGGATCAACCGCAGACATGTCCACTCCACATGAACTGGAAAATCCACCAGTAATTTTTGACAATGGTTCTGGACTCTGCAAAGCAGGACTATCCGGTTATATTGGACCCAGCCATGTCATCAACTCTGTTGTGGGCCACCCTAAATTTAGTATACCTTCAGCAAGGGCCAATCGGAAGAAATACTTTGTAGGAGAGGAAGCCCAGTGCAAGTATGATGCCTTGTATTTGCACTACCCTGTCGAGCGTGGGATGGTAACAAGATGGGATGACATGGAGAAACTCTGGAAACATCTTTTTGAGTGGGAGCTGGGAGTTAAACCCAGTGAACAGCCAGTTCTGATGACTGAACCCTCTTTGAACCCAAGAGAGACCCGAGAGAAGACCGCTGAAATCATGTTTGAGAAATTCAATGTACCTGCCTTCTACCTGTGCAACCATGCAGTGGCAGCACTCTATGCTTGTGCCTCTGTCACAGGCCTGGTGGTGGACAGTGGAGATGGGGTCACTTGCACTGTCCCTGTCTTTGAAGGTTACTCCCTGCCTCACGCAGTTACCAAGCTCTATGTGGCAGGGAGGGACATCACAGAACACCTCATCAGGCTCCTCCTGGCCAGAGGATGTACCTATCCTTGCATCCTCAACAAGGCTGTAGTGGATGAAATCAAAGAGAGGCTGTGCTACGTCTCCCTGGAGCCAGAGAAAGAGCCATACAAGAGGCAGCAGGAGGTCCTGACAGAGTACAAACTGCCAGATGGAAATATAATCAACATTGGGGATCATCTGTGCCAGGTCCCTGAGGTGCTTTTTTCTCCAGACCAGCTCGGCATCCAGGACCCAGGACTCTCAAAAATGGTCTGCAGCAGCATCATGAAGTGTGACACGGATATCCAGAAGAGTCTTTTTGCTGACCTTGTGCTCTCTGGGGGCTCCACCCTTTTCCCTGGGCTGGAGGAAAGACTCATGGAAGAACTGGAGCAGCTAGCTTCTGGAGGAACCCCAATCAAGATCACGGCTTCTCCTGATAGATGTTTCTCTGCATGGATTGGTGCATCCATCATGGCCTCTATGAGCAGTTTCAAGCAGCTGTGGGTCACCTCTGCAGAATTCAAAGAGTTTGGGAAATTTGTGGTGCAGAGAAAGTGCTTCTAAAGGATGCTGAACATGGTGGTTGAAGGGCATTTTGAAATACCTGTTACAGGAGTAGCAGCAGGCGATGAGATCGTCCCTCATACTTCAGTCTTAAGGTCAATAAATAAGCTGTCCCAGTTGTGGTTTCGTTTTATTTTAGTTGGCCGTTCCTGAAACATTATACAAGTACTTGTTCCCGTCGCTGCTCAGTTCTTGTGAGTATGTACCTATGAAGTGAATGAGTATGTAGCTATGAAGTGAATTTCTGGTTTATATACTATTTCCTTTAAATTTTTTAGGACTGTCAAAATGCTTTCCTATGAGCTAACCATTTTACATTATCATCATCACAAATGAGACCATTTTATTCATATCCTTAGAAACAGTTATTATTTTGATTTTTTGAATAACAGACATTTTAATGTGCATGAAATGGTATTTCATTGTGATTTAGATCTGTACTTCTCTGATAATTAGTGATGTTCTGCATCATTTTGTAAGTTTGCTTGCCATTTCAATTCTGTTTGGAGAGATGTCTGATCACTGATTCGCTTATTACTTTATTGAGTCATTTGCTCTTTAGATATCAAGCTGTTTGGGCTATAGTCTGGAGATGAAACTACTATCACACATGCTAGTTTTCTTTTCTATTTGTTGATTACTTTCTTACTGTTAATGTTTATGCCAATAATGTTTAATTTTAATTAAGGTTATCTCTTCAATTTTTTTGTCCATTTGGTATCATATTTAAACAACTATTAGCACATTTTTAAATTATGAAAAATTTCTCACATTTTCTTCCAAAAGTGTTAGGGTGTCAACTCCTAAGTTTAGGTGTTTGATACACTTTGAGGTTATTTTTGTACAAGATATAAGGTAGTTCTCCAACATCATTTTCTTCACATATATACAACCTGTCTTTCTGACGTGATTTCCTAAAGAAATTTATTTGCCCAATGTTGGATCTTGATAACCTTCTTGAAAATCAATTGTACATATATGTATTTGTTTCTAGTCTTCATTCTACTTCACTTATCTGTATGCGTATCTTTATGATACTACCATTGTATTTTTTATGAAAGTAGCTTTATAAAATTTGAAGTTGGTAAGTGCGAATACTCCAACTTTGTTTTGTTTATAAATTTGTATGTTTATACACAAGATAGGTAAGAAGATTATACTACAGATTCTATTAGTTCATGGAATAGAACAGTTAATACTCATATAGTTTGATCAATTTTCCATGTCTTTATCTGGTAGTCTAAGCAACTCTTTTGAAGATAGCAATATGCAATATAACAACCATTGTTAAATTCCTATCATTTTGGTTTGGAAGTCTATATTGCTATCGTTTTGGGTTTTTTGTTGTTGTACTTGTTGTTTGTGTGTCCCTTGTTTTTTGTTTTTTTTCCTGTGTTTTTTTCTCTTCAAAATAAAATTGAAAAATAAAAATTGGCTGAACTATTTAGTGTTCTATGAAATTTGTCATGAATTTCACATAGGTTCCTCCATTGCACTTGTAAATATCATAAATATTTTAATAACTAATGTTCAGAATTTCTATACCAGATTGTGTATATCACCATGACAATAACATATATTCAATTTCATACATATCACTGCATTTTTTCTTTATGTACAATTTTAGTTTAATTAGTAATATTTTAAGTTTATAGGTACATATATTTTTTCTCTTAATTAAATTTATTATTCATTTTTTTTCTTTTTGATGCTATTCTAAATTGAATTTCTGGGCTGGGGATGTAACTCAATGGCACAGTGTCTGTCTGGTAAGCTTGAGGCCTTGAAATTAATTCTCATTGCAAAAATATTGGAATTGCTTTTCAAATTAATTTGCAAGTTCATCTTTAATAATGCACAGAAACAAACTGACATTTTCTTGTTAAATTCATATCCTCCATTCTTCCTGAACTGAGTAGTTTTAGTGTGTGTGTGTTTGTGTGTGTGTGTGTGTGTATACATGTGTGTTTTTGAAGGTTTTTCACATGTAAGATCACACGGTCTGTAAACAGAGATAATTTTGAGTCTTTCTGTATGGTTTGAAAGCATTTTTGATGTTATTATGTCAAAATTCTCTGTATAAAATTTCCACCTCTATATTGAAGTGGTAAAAAGCCATCATTGTATTTTTTAGAAGAAAAAATTTTGGTTTCTAACTATAATGTATCATGTTATCTGTGGGTTGTTCATCTGGCATGTAAAATTTGTCATCTTTAGAAATTTTTTTCCATTTCTAGTTTATTAACTGTTCATCTCATAAAACTCAGCACTGTTCAAGTAAGTTTTTCACAATCATTTCAAATGATAATATCATTGTTTATGTCATTTTTATTCTGATTTTTCTCTTATTCTCTTGATGTGGAATTCTTACTGATTTGTATATGACAAATTACTCTTGCATTATTTGAATGAATTCTAACTGGTCAAAAGAAATAATTATTTTAATATAGTGCTATATTAAGTTTGCTACTATATACTTGAAGATTTGTATATAATACATTAATAAGCAATATTAATTTTTTTTGTAGTATCTTTTTTTCTGCACTCAGTGTTATGGTGTATTTGGCCTTAAAAGTTAGTGAAGTAGTGTCTTGTCTTCTTCTGTATGCTTTAGAAAGTTTCTAAAAAATGATCTTTTAAAGGTTTATTAAACTTCATCAGTGAAGCTACCTAGTCATCATTTTGCTTTATTGGAAAGTTTTTGATCAGTGATTCAATTTCTTTAATGGTTATAAGTAATATTAGTTTTTTTTTTTTTTTTTTTGCGGTACTGGTGATTACACTCACAACCTCATGCCTGTCAGGCAGGTGCTTAGGCCACTGAGCCAAACCCTTGGCCCTAATTTTTTCAAGCCAGGGTCACACTATGTAGTTCAGGCCGGCCTTGCTCTCATTGTGGCCCAAGCCGGCCTAGAACTCACAATGCTCCACCTACCTCAGCCTCCCTAGTGCTAGGATTAAAGGCGTGCACCACCATGCCTGGCTTTTAATATTAGATTTTATACTGCATTTTATAATCAGTTTAATTAGTTTTTGTGTTGCAGGAATTTGTTGATTTTAGGTGGTTTATTCAATTTTTTTGACATATAGTTATTTACATATTATTCCTGGATTCCTTCTTTTATACTATTTTAATAATTTTAATTTTCTCTTGTTCTTTAATCATTGTAGATTAAGTTTTTAAATTTTGTATAAGTATTTAATGAACCAAGTTTTATCTATGTTGATTTTTTCAATCTGTTGTTTATTATTGCATATTTCACTGATCTCTTAATCATTTTCAAGAATAAAGTTAGTCTTTCTTCTTCAATTCCTTAAGATTTACAAGTAAAATATTGATCAAGTACTTCTTAGAAATATGTTTGCAGTGATAAGTTTACTTCTGAACAGTATTATGTGTGAATCCCTAAGTTTTGTTGTGCTCTTCTTTACTTATCTCAGGATGCTTTCAAAATTTCTTTTATGACTGCTTATTTGAATCTTGGCTATGTATGTGTACACTGCATAATTTTCACAAATCTCTGGGCATCCAGGTTTTCCTTTTGTTATTTATTTCTAGTTTAACTCCATTGGAATCATAATTTTTCACTCATTTATACTCACTGTCTTATTTGTGAGTAGACATGCATTCTATTCCAGAAAATCTACCATGTGCAATTAAGAATTTATGTTGTGGCACTGCTGAGTGTCAGTTTTGAGGCCCTCATAAATGAGATCTTTTATCGTTTGGATTAAGAATGTCCCCCAAAGGCCTCATATCATCACAAGTGGAGGTTTGGGTGGTGATTAAATTATTGGGGGAGGGGCAGACAGTGTAGCTGACTTACTGTCAGGAAGTGGATCTATTGCCAGAGGTGGGTTAGTAGATAAATGACTTGAAGGTGTAGGTATGTTTTCCTGCCTACTTGCTTCGTTCTTCTTGCTGCATGCCATGGTGTAAGCAGCATTCCTCCATTATTAGACACCTCCATTATGTACTTCTTACCTTGGAACCAATTGTCTTGGATTAAAAAGTAGAGACAAAATAATACTCTCTACCTTTAAATTGTGGATGTCATATATTTTGTCTCAGCTGCAAGAAAGTGAAAATGAGAGATTTTGGAACCAGTAGTGTGGTGGTATTGGTAGTAGATCTGCCCATATGCTTGAGACGCTTTTGGAACTGGTTTGTAGAATTTTGAAATGGTTGGTAGATGTTGCCTAGAGGAAACTTCAGCATGTGGTTAGCTGATCTTGATCAGAGATTATGATTATATCAAAATCTTTATGAAATGTAGAAGATAAAGACAAGATTGAGATTTCAGTTGGGAACAAGGACTCTTTTGCCCGTTGGACTTTAGACCATGTGTGTTATGCTGTAGTGGAGAATGTATTTCGTGTGCTCATCCTAAGAATTTGGGGGAGAATGAGATTAAGTGAAGCAGACCTATTGGTTGAAAGAAGTTGCAAGAAATGCCAACATTTAGAATGTGGCATGGGCACTATTGGGGAGTGTATTAATCAAGAGAAAAAGCACAAGTGAGTTTTTAAAAAATTTTCCATTTCACCAAGAAGGTAGAGCTTGTAAGATTATGGTGGAGGAAAGTTTGATTGCTCATGTAATCAGTATTAGAAAGTAGCCCACTACTTAGAATCAGTACAATGAGAAGAATATCTTACGGTGGCATCCTGGAAATAACCACAAATCTATCCTTTGCAGTCTCAAGGTAATGAAGTGAAAATATTGCTTTGGACAGATACTGTTTGAGAAAGGCCAACTAAGCAGTTGTATCCCGTGATCCATTCGTTGTGATAAACCATTCAGGCACACAGAGGCCTCTGCAGTCACATTTCAAAGGGGTCTTGTTAGTGCTTCACCTTGCAGGAGCCCTTGCATCTTCCGAGTGGTGATGATTTTACAGGTATGCAGAAGGTGAAAGTTGTGTTGTCAGGGAAGTTTCCACCAAGATTTTAGAAAAATTTATTGAGAAGCCAGGCAGTAGACCCCTGTGACAGTGGTGTATGAAGCTGTAAATGTGGAGCTGAAAGTTCAGTGGAGACTACAGGAAATTGCAGAAGCTAGCAACATGAAATGTCCAAGAAAACCTGCAGCAGTACCAAAAGCAGTCCAAGAGATAAGTAATACAAGTTGAAAACCACAATGCTGCAGTGTCAGGGTTACTCTAGCATTTTGGAGTACATATCTTGCACAATTTCCCCTTGGTGCTGAAAATGGAACCACAGGATTTAGTGTTTTGCCTGCTGGGTTTTGGACTTCTCATCTCACTCCAAGTGTAAAACAGGAGCCCTGAAGTAAATCCATCCCATAGCTCTTCTGAATCCAATGTCTAAACACTTTCTACCATAGTGCCTAACACAGGACTCTGTCCAGTTATATGAAAGGCACTTGTGTTGGGATCTTCTCTAGCTTTTGCCTATGGAAAGACTCCCAATGAGAGTGAAACTCCGTGCTGTCCCTGCAGATTACAGTAACTGCCAGTCGAATTCACTGCCATTTTTTCATGAACACCTCTTGGGCCCTCAGAATTACTTGGTAAAATCAGACCATGAAGAAAATCCAAACTGTTTCATTCCCTTCTCTGTGTTATGATCTGTTTCTTCAATTTCTGTATAACTTTTAATTTTCCTGTGAGTTGTTTCCTGATGCCCAGTGATATACTTCCCTCTTTCTTTTATTTCTTCCTCAAGATTTTATTTTCTACTGTCAGGATTCCAAATACTAAAGAGGCTGAATTACTGCCTCTCATCACTCCACCATCTTTCTTTTGTGTTTTAGAATTTTAAATTGCATCTTTAAGTAGCTTATTTGATAATGTCTCTTTTTTATGTCGCTGCTTATTGAGATAAAATTCGCCTGCAGTTGTACTTTTGCTATATCGCATATAGTTTTGTGTAGTATTTCTATTTTTTTTAGAAATTAGCAAAATTTCTCTTTGGGAGAATGACTTTCTTTCCCTCTCAGTACTTTAAATGCATCATTGCACTGGCATATTCTTTTCAAAAGAGATATTTTTGAAGATCCCTTGCACATAATAAATCACTTGTCTTTTAAAACTATAAGACTTTCTTTCTTTAGGCAATTTGATTATTCTACAACTATAATTTGGTATGAAATTGTCTATTTTTCTTACGGAGTAATTTCTGAGATGTTGGGACTTGTAGATTCATGTAATTCAGGATATCTGGGAAACTTTTAGCCACTTCTTGTGAGATAGTTTTTTTTTCTCTCTCTCTCTTTTCTAATTCTTAGTCTGTGACAGTGCATTAAGTATTATGTTAACATGGTTTTCATATTCTCCCAGAGACCACTCAAGTTTTATTACTTTTTCCATTCACTATTTATTGTACTTCATACTGGATAATTTTAATTCCTTTTAATCCAATTATGTCTATTTTTAAAATTCCTTCTCAAATCTTCATTTCAGTTGTTCTGGTGAATTGTTTTTGCTATTATATACTTTTGCTTTATGATTTCTATTTTTTATCTTATTAACATGTTTGTTTGTTTTATTTTCCTGATTTTTTTTTGCTATGTTTGATCTCTTTGATCATGTATAAGCCTATTTATTTGGTAAGATATTCCGGTAATTCCAACATTTCAGTTTCTCTTTTTATCAAAATGTTTTCCTGTTCTTAAAACATCCTTTTCTATCTCTTTGTATTCTTCTTCAATTTTTTACTTAAAATTCAAAAATTTTGTTATCATAATGTGATAATTATGGAAATCAGACTCTATTGCTAAACTTGGTTAGTTTTGAGGACTCTGACATATCTGTAAGGTAACTTTTTCAAAATATTTTGAAAAAGTCTTTTTCTTGCTATCATTGCTCATTGAAGTTACTATTTGGTTCTTTCTGCAGTCAGTTCAAGACATGATAAAGATATTCTTATATATTTCAATCAAACTAAGCATATCACTGTCTCTCTAAATCTTCTATATTATGCATTTGAGGAAGCAAATGAAACTCAAAGAAGCTACAAACTCAAAGAAAGCATCTGACCCAGTTTCCCAGGGAATATTAGAATTGCTCAGAGGATGGGACTCATCAGTTTTGGGGGAAAATAAACTGACTGCCTAACTTGACTGTAGGCACACATTCTTGGAAAACAGGTCACCATCTATATGATTACGGTATTGGTGAGGAATAAGGCATAGTACCTGATTCACAATGAGTATTATCTCAAAAACTTATAGCAGGTTCTTTCTTCATTGACAGCTCTCATAGTTGCTATATATTTTTTCATGTTTTAGAGCACCAGAGTGACTGATTGTGAACATTCTTGTTTTATTGTTTTCATTAGGACTTTTAAGTGGTATGATGAATAAGAGTAGTAAAAGCCAGCATCCTTGCCTGCTGCAAGGTCTTAGAGGAAAAACTTTGGTCTTTCATTATTCAGTATGAACCTCTCTATGTGGCTTTTATATGTGACCTTTATTATTAAGAATTGCTTTCCTTCCATTGTTCCTTGAAATGTTTGTAATGATTAAGCCTTTGAATTTTGTCATTTTATTTTTTAAATTAATTATGGTGATCTCATTTTTTTCTCTTCATTATACTAAAGAGATGTATTAAAGTAATTGATTGTCCTATAAAAGCTATGCTTGCGATAATTGAAATACATCGTGCTTAGTAATAGTAAAGTATTCTAATGGGCTGCTGATTTTTTTAGTACTATGTTGAATATTATTAAATAAGTGATAATAAGATATATTTGTTTTTAGTTTTCTTTTAAATTCACTGTTTTGCATTACTATAAGGGTAAATCTACCTTTACTGAATGATTTAAAAAACGTGTCCCTCAACATTAATATATTTGGAAGATTTTGAGAAATATTGGTATTAAAACTTCATCACATCTTTGGAAAATTCATCAGGGAAATCATCGCATATGATAATTCCTTTTGACAGGAGGTTTTATTTTTTATTAGGGATTTATTAGGGATTTTAATTATAGACTTATTTTATTATGAATTTACTTTTTATTAGGAATTTTATTAGGGATTGAATCTCTAATAAAAATAAAATTGGTTATATGCTTACTCAGACTTATTTTTTTCCTTCAGTTTCAGTCTCATAAGGTAGCATTTTGCTGAAAAATAGTCTAAAATGTCTAGGTTGTACAATTTTTTGGTATATGACTGTGCATCATACTGTGTTTTATTTACTTATTAATTAAAAAATTCTTTAAGTTGATTTTATAAATTATATCTTTGTGTATAGTGTATCCATTAATATAGTTTTGTAAGTACTATACACTTTCTTCTTTTAAGTTCTGTAAAAGAAAAAAAATTGAGTCACAAATCAAAACTACAGCAATTTGGATTTCATACCTTTCCATGTAATTATTTTACTAAAGAAGCTTGTAATTTTGTATGTATTAAAATTATTATTTGGTGTTTTTATTTCTTTTCATATCGAATTGAAGGACGCTCATAGTACTATTTCATATTTCTTCTATATTAGAGCTACTGGTAGTAAAATCTTATGTCTTTAACGATTGAACTTCCCCATCATTTTTGAAGGACAATTTTCTCTCTATTGGCTGAGTTTTCTTTAAAATTTAAAGAATTTAAATTCATTGGTTACAACCTGCAAAATCTGATTACAAATCTGCTTAAAATCTCATGGAAAATCCTATACAAGAAACAAGTCATTTTTATTTTGTTATTTTTGAGATTTTTGTTTTGTCTCTGGCTTTTAATAATTTGATTACAATATATCTTAATGTGAAGCTCTTTTGGTTGATGCTACTTGGAATTCTTTATTCTCTTTGGATTTTTCCACACTTTGTTTCTAAGTTCAGGAAGTTTATGGTTGTTAGTCATTTAATTGTATCCTCTTTCACTTTCTCTCATTTCTCTTTCTGAGACTCCTACAAAGACTTTAGTATTTTGATGGTATCCTGTGAGTTCCTTAATGTCTATTCATTTTTTTTCATTTATTATTATTATTTTTTTGCAACTCAAACTTGATATTTTCAAGTGACTTGCCATTAAATACACTGAGTCTTTCTAATGCTTCCTTGAATCCTCCCTTGAGTTTGTGAACTTTGTAATTTAGTTGCTGGTTTTCACCTCCAAAATTTGTTTTTAGTTCAAATTTATGTAATTATTTATTCTTTAATATGTTTGTGTTATTTATACAGTCATTTCTTGGTTCTTTGTCCATATTTTCTTTGCATTTTTAATATGTTTAAGAAAATTGTTTTTAGAGTATTTTTCTTGTAAGTCTCATGCATTTCTTTCATTAAGGATGGTTACAGAGATTCCTTTTATTCTTTTCAATAGGTTATGTATTCCTATTTGTTTGTGTGTATTGTCATATTATGTTGAAAATTGCACATTTGTAAAAGAACTACTTCATTTTTACAGAAGGGCTCCATGGAGGGCAAATACATTCTAATGATATTTGCTTAAAATTCTAGTGATTGCTTATATAGTTTTGAATGTTTTTTTTTTCCTATTCATACAGGTTTGCTTTTATATCAGTACTTTTATGTATCTTCATTTCTAAAATAGTTTACCTGTGCAACTCCTCAGGGCCTTACATTGTATTGTACAGTCAGTGAACTCTTACATTAGGCATCTGCAGTTCTGTAGATCACAGGACATTTTCATAGGACATACCTGTTTATTCTTGAAGCTTTTCCTAGTGATGCTGACATTATTCCAAAATGATAAAACTCTTAAGAAGAAATTATATAATTGTCTGAGGGACCAATAAACAGGTAAAACCATTAAAAGCCTTGGTGTGCATAGTTCCAAAATATCTTCTCTCTACTAGAATAACAGTTCCCGGTTTTCCTTTGCCTACCTATAAAATTAGTGTAGACCATTTATTTAAATTATCATTATGCATACAAATACTCAAATTTTTTCTTTTGACCAAAGTTCTAATATATCCCAAATATAAAAATATTTGGTTTTAGATATAATTTCTCATTTTGCTCATTAGTGCAGTCTTAGTTTGTTCTAATAGTGTATGGTCATTTTCTTCTCTTGAAGATAGCTATATATTGCTAGTTTGGCTAATAAATTTTAAAAAGGACTGAATTGAAAATAAAATTATTTACTTATTTCTAGCTGAATGCCTGAAATACAAACTTCCTTTTATTACTATAAACTTTTAATATTCTGTAATGTAAAGGGGGGGGAAACTTTCCTTTTCTTCTATTTCACATTTGTCTATATTCCATCACATACATGGTCCTCTGCCAGACTGGGAACAGCCAGACCGGGAACAGCCAGACCAAAGTCTCTCGCCATGAGTCAGCACCATCCGAGGAATGGGGGGCAGAGAGAACAAGGCCACACTGGCAAGCAAGCCCACTTTGGGAACCAGTGCCATGCAAGGGCCTCTGCCAGACTGGGAACAGCTAGGCCCAAGCCTCTCTCCATGAATCAACATCATCCATGGACTGGGGTCAGAGAGCACAAAGCCACACTTGGAAGTAAGCCCATTCTGGGAATCAGTGCCATGTGCAGGCCTCCTCCATACTGGTAACAACCAGACCCCAGCCTCTTCCAGGGCTTGGGCTGGTAAACAAGTAACACCAATCCCCAGACCCCCACCCCATAAGAAGCATCCATCTTGTCTGGAGAAACACAGGCGATGATGATAGCTATTGAGGTGAAATGCAATGAGATGCCTGGGGTGATTTGGTGTTTCACTGACATTGCAGGTCTAGGGCAAGTGATCTGATCATCTGTTTGGAGGATAGTAGTCCACAGTGTGGCATCTAGCAGGGATTCTATAGCCATTGTTGATTCCCTATGGTCTTGTTTGAAGTCCTATATCATTTAAATTGTTTTATTGGGTTGGGTTTTACCCTCTTTTGTTTTGTTTGATTATGTTAAATCTGATGGCAGGAGCAGCTATTTCAAAGATAGCAAGATATATTATGGTAGCAATTTTGGATTTACTGTTTCTTTGTTTTGAAGTCCTTTATTGCATTCATTGTCTTGTTTATATCTTGTTTCTATTCTATTCTGGTCTGTTTGATTTTTACTGTGTCTGAAGTTATCTGGAGCTATTTTAAAGACATCAAAAGGCACTATGGTAGCTATTGTTGATTTTGTAATGTTGTGAAATCCTGTATCACTTACACTGTTTCATTTTGATTGGTTTTATTCTATTTTATCCTCTTTATTTTTTTTTTAATTTTATTTAAGCGAAGAAAAACAAAACAAACAAAAACTACAACAACAACAACAAAAAAATGACATATATAGTAAAAACAACAAGCAAAAGAGACAAGCAAACAACTAGCATAAATACACAACATTGCAGGTTTACAAAACCGGAAGATAGAAGCTTGACAATGGTTGCAATTTGCGCATCGTT